>VZRF01011391.1:79484-95580 GCA_013396875.1 Vireo altiloquus
CCCCATCCCCTTCTCCCGGGGGATTTGGGGCTCCTCGGCACACACGGATCCACTCCTCGGACCCTCGCGGGGCTCAGCCTCTCGGGCCCGGCCTGCCTGTCCCTTGCCCGCAGCGGGGGCGGCTCGGAGCCCCCAGGGCGGCCCCGGTGCGGTGCTCGGGGCCCGGGGGAGCGCAGCCGGACCGAGGGCAGGCGGGGGCAGCGCTGCCGGCCGGGTGTGCCCGGGACGGGCCCAAGCCCCTCCGCTCCGGGCTCCCTCTCGGCCTCGGCGCAAACCTCCCAAAGGAGCCGGTCAGGGAACAAATCCCAGCACGAAGCGGAACCTTTCCCTGGACTTTTAGATTATTTACACGAACATTTAGCTCGGTACAATGTGATTCATTCCCCTTAGCCTGTCACGCACGGCAGCAGAAACCCACGAGCTGCCCCTGCTCGTTACTGACGCGCTCCCAGCCAGATTCGTGTGCGGGAGCCCCTCGCGACAATGTGGGCACTAATGGATCACCGGGGGATGGTTTAAGTGGGCTCGGTCCCTGCCCACGGCCGTGCCTGCACAAGCGTGGCGGGGCCTGGGCGGTGCTCGCGGGACGTACCCACGGGCTCGGCCCCGCAGAGGAACCGCGGCCGGGCTCATCCTCGGGGCAAGGGACGCTCAGCCTCCTTCTTTACCATTTTTGACCAAAAAAAGGGGGTTCTGCCCTTTTTCCCGGCTGCTGCGGGGGATGGGCAGGGGAGAGCGGAGCTGCCGCGGGATCTTGCCCTGCTCCCTTTCGGAAGCCCTAGGCAGGATGGGACAGCCGCGGGAGGGACCCGCGGGTGCCGTCCGTGAGGGAGGACGAGTCCCGGTGCTGGGAGTGTCCGGCCAGCCTCCCCCGGCCCCGGGCTCCTCCGGCCCTCCGAGCGCTTCTCGTGGGTCCCCGTCCGGCAACACGCGTGGGGAACCCTCAGCCACGGCCCCCACAAAGTCAGCGAACAGCGCCGGGGGCTCCTCATCCTCATCCGGCGGCAGTGTGCCTGCAGAGACACCCGGCCCGTCGGGACCCCGGCCCGATAATTTGAATTAAATATAGAGGCAAGGGTAGGTGGAGGCGTTCAGGGAACTGCGGAGAACACGAGGCCTCCCTGCTGCTCCTGTCAGCGCTGCTTGAGTCCTGCTGCCGTTTCCCTGCACTGCTCACCCCTGCATGCGACAACAACGAATTAATTTATGCTCTGTACTTCGCTGCCTGCCCACATAACCTGTTCCATATGGTTACTGCGACTTGTGCGGAGCAGTTTCGCGCGGATTTGTTCTGGTTTCTCCACGTTTCTTCAATTTAAAATTACGCCACTCGCTCTGTGAAGCACTGACGGGCTGAGCCTCCGTCAGCTGCCCGGGTGCTCTCTGCTGTTCGCGGCTTGTCATTTATTCAGACACCATCTCGGTGTACGCACCGCCAACGAGCTGGTGACACGCGGCGGAGCGGGGGCAGTGCCCGGCAGCCCCCGGGCCCCTCCGGGAGCAGCAGCGGGGACGGCAGCGCCGAGCCCACCGAGATGCTGCTCGGCTCCGGGGCTAGGCGCCTCCATCACTCCCCCGCTTCCCCTAATTCCTCCCGGGAATCTGGGCCAGCAGTGCCCCCGTGCACGCCTGAGCTCCGGGGAGCTCCGGCCGAGACCAACGCGGTCCCCAAATTAACCAAAAATCCCAAATCAAAATCCTCCTCGTTTCCCGACGTGGCTTTTCTTCCGCTCATCTTTTGTCCATCTGCTCTGTTTGGATCACAAGGTGTTCCCGTGCCAAGGTGCTGATTTCTTACGGCCGAGGCCAAAGATGCCATTGGAACTATTATCACGAAAAGAGGAGAATAATTATGAGTAAAGTGAGAAGAATTGTGGACACATTCAAGCGAGGAGGCAAATCCACATCGGATTGTTTAAACAACCTCACCCCCGAGATCAGCGCACTCATAAACAAACAGTGCACGTAAAAGGAACTACTCACACCTCCCTTGGGCTTTTTGTTTCTTTAAAACAAATCGAAACTCAAGAATAACTGTAAATAATCACACTTCCATCCCCGCCTCGGAGCAGGTTAGGATCGGAGCGGTACAGACCCGCTATCATTTTCCATCATACGACATCAACTTTGATAATTTAAATCTTTATATTCCTTGGGATCCATCTGCCCCTAGGCTGCTCATGAGATCGGTCGGCAGATCCTCACCCACCCCGGGAGCAGCCCCACAGCCCCCGAGGTGACTGAAAAAATAAAATAAAAATTAGCATTTCTGAAAAAGCTCCTTTTGAAAGATTTCGATGCTGCACTGAAGAGAGGGTGAACTTCACCATCCGCTCACACTCACAGTCAGGATTTTAAACCGTTGCAGAACAAATCCTGTCGTGCAAAGAACATCAGCCAATATTATTATTACTACTATTATTATTATTATTACTACTGCGGCTTTTACAGTGCCTGATAACTGTCTAATTTCCTGTACTCTTATGTAGATCCGTACTTTTACTTCTCATCGATTTGGGCAGTAGATTCACGCAACCACTTTTATAAAAAGCACCATCTTAGAGTGGGAGTTCGTCAGAATATGTGGGGCTTTAGAGAGCAACCGCATGAACAAGCTGCAGGCCCCAGATTTTATGCACTTTTTTCCTCCCAGCAAACAGAATGGATTCACCTTTATCTGCAAAATCGCTCCTGATTTACAGAGAGGCTTTTTAAAATTTTTGTTTTGTTGTTGTTTGGGGATTTTGTTTGTTTATTTGCTTTGTTTGGGGTTCCGTTGTTTTGTTGCTTTTTTTCTTGCACCAGGTACAGAGTTTATATGCCTGCTAGAAGCAGACTATTTCCAGTCTTTTTTGAAAAAAAAGATTTTTATACTAATGTTCTTAACTGGTTTCAGAAGATATCGATGCATCTATCCCATTACGAGGCTCTTCTAATCTTCGTTTTGCATTAGAAGCAGAGCGCATTAAAGGCTCCTCTCGCTTACTTCCACGCTCCAGATATTTTGATGTCTCTGTTTTGGCTGAGTAACTCAGAGAGGGATGACAGTTCCACCCGTGAAAATGTCGCTACGGGAAAGGAAACCATTTCACCCAGTGACTTAAAGCTCTTCCCCAGGGTGGGAATACTTTTGCTCCGCTGATTCATCCCCGATTTGACTTTGGGAAGAAGAGTTTTGCTGAATTCCCGCAGTTCTCCCGACTCCTACAACCGTAACGGGGAAAACTGAAACGCAAGCTCTTCTCCTCCCCGATCCCTCGGGAAGTGTCCCAACCGGGGGAATATTTTTGATGCCGAGGGCAGCAGAGAAGCCCCGCGGTGCACAGACATCACTCGCCGCGGCTCCCGCAGCTTTCGGGACCCCGCAGCGCTCTGGACCCCGCAGCGTTCGGGACCCCGCGGTCCCTGCGAGCTCCGGGCACGGCTGCTCGGGGCTCTCCCAGCCAGGCTCGGCTCTCCCAGCAGCGAGAGGTCCCCGGGGCGCTCGGTCGCACCCCGAGCTGCTGCTTAGATTGATTAAAAACGGAGGTGCTTCTGGTTTGGTTTCGTTTTTTTTTCTTTTCATTCGTATCAAGGCTCTCAATGAATTTTAAATACAACCAATTCGTTGTTTTCTCAACATCACTTTTTTTATAACTCTGATGAGATGTCCCCGTCTCTCCCTCACTCCTGGCCGAGCCCAGCGCCGGGGGACACGGGGGATAGGGCTCCGCGGGTGCGGGGCGGTGCGGGGACCCTCGGGCCATGCGGGAACATCTCCCCTCGCAGCCCCTGCCCTGCCCACGGGGCCCGGGGAGGGGAGCACAGCCACCTCCCCCCGGCTCCCTCCTCACGGCACTTAATATTCAGGAAATCCACAAAGTGGTACGAAGAGAGTGGAAAACGTGACATCACGGGCTAATTGGGAAGGAGCGTTCGGGCGGAGGGAATAGCTCAGCCTTGAGTAATAAGTTACGTTTAATGGCTGAGTAAAGCCTCATCAGCAGCGGTTAAACACGAATCCCTCCAAAAATGATTTTTTTTGCGAACACCTGGCCTGGCCACAAAGTCAGACTGTGGAATTATCTTTGGGAGTCACGTTCAGAGGATGCAGTTTGGTTTGGGTGAGGGCTGCAGCCCCTTTATTTCCCTGCCCCTCAAGGTCCACTGTCCATCCTCCTCCCTGCTGTGCACATGCCAGCAGCTCTCACAAACTGGGTGTTCTCCATTTCTGTCCAAGCATAAGGAAACCATCCCAAAACTATTATTGTCTGGATAGGTTTCGTTTATATCTGTTAGAATAGCCAGCAAAATGAGAAGCTCCCCACATGTGCCCTCTCTGTCCCCATGGCTGCATTTGGGTGCCCCACACCACGTCACACATGTACCCAGCCGTGACACTTCTTCCCCAAATCCTTCTGTTGTGCAGGGCACAGAACCAGCACACACAGCAAGGCACATGCAGTGCAAACCCCCTTCTTGCTCTTTCTTTTTTTACATAAAGGATTTTAAATTTTTATTTATTTTTTACTCCTAGTCAGTACACAGACAAGGGATGCTATGCTTGGAAATACAAACTGGTAACCAGCCACACACGTGACTGAATTTCAGGCCAGGCAGCATTTCCTGGGACAGCCTCTTCTCTGTGAAGTGATTCCTGGCCATGAGGAGATCTGTAGGTTCAGAGCTCCTTCCCCAGCCCTGCCAGGAGTGTGGTGGCTGCTCTAAAACCAGGAGCCAGGCTCAGAGCTCAGTGCAGTTACCCCTCCCCTTGGTGGGTACTCCTTCTCTGCCCACAGCTGCTGTGCAAAAGTGGTGCCATGGCCTTGGGCTCCACTCAGTGCTCAGCAGCAACCCCCAGAGCACATAAACTGACCTGGCTGCAGCCAGAGCTGTGGGCAGGAGCTGTGCAGGTGACAGGCTCTGCAGGTGATGGGATGCATGCAAAAGGGGCTGTTAAACACCAGTAAATAATCACACTCCAGTAAATAACCACACTCCATCCGAAACAGCACCCCCAGCTGCACCATTCATGTCTAGGTGACAGACGAGTTCCAGGCAGAACACAATGATTTGTCCTTCCCGCTCCTGTATGAGTCCAACCAAACCCTGCATCTGTGTGGAAATCAAGGATGCTTTGGTGACAGCCCCTGAGCTGTAAACACCTGGTGTGTGCTGGGGCTGCTCCCTGCTCTCGATGGCTGACGGCACCACACCGTTTATGGTTCGTAAAATAAAGTTAATGACCACATCTGTGCAGAGCTGGGGCCTTCGGTTTCTGAAAGAGAAGGAACAGAATGAAATCCTTACACTCTCCACTTTTATGGTTTGCCTCCAGTCGCTTTTGGTTCCCAGTTCTCGAGTGCTAAGTCAGATCTGGATGATTTGGGTTTATAGATCAGCAGGGAGATGTTTAAATCATTAAATATGATAATGGCTAATTGAAACATTTTATTTTAAAAATAACAAGATGTTCCATACATATTAAAATCATATTAAAGCTGGCTTCCCCATCCCTCACAAGCACAACTACAGGCATTTAAACCCCCTAAGTTAGAGACCTAGTTACATAAAATAGCTCTCACTACAGGCCAAAAACACAAAACAATTAAGTGATGAAGGGTTCTTTTCTTGCTAGTTTGTTCCTAAACAGCCTTTTGATTTGTATGTGTATCTGATTGTAAGTTATAGGTACAAAAACATTAAAGTGCCCCAAAACAGGGATTAGGAACAGAATCTCTCCTCATTCCTAAAGAAATTACTGGCCTTTGAACAGGAGAAAGGGTTGCAGCTTGGCCACACCAGAAGAAAATCACACCAAACAAAAACATGTTCAAAAAATGAACAACCCAGTGTCTGAAATCTCCTAAATGGCTTCTGGTTTTAAAAGTTTCCCTTTGCAGTGCAGGCTGCTGCAGATATTCAACCCAACAGGCCAGCTGGTCTGCTGCAGCTGAAACCACAAAAGCATTGAAAATTCTTTTTTTGATAAAGTTGTGCTGTGCAGATTAGGATTTCTACGTGCTGCTTATGTTGCTGAGAGTCTTTGCCTGTTTTAATCTCCATAGCTTGGCTGAGATTCAGCAGATTTTTAAAAACCTGTGATAGGATCCTTGGTGATCTGTAGGTGATGTTGAAATGTTTAAGGGAGACACTTGTGCTCAGCACGAGGGACAGAGGTGACAGGGCTGAGCTTCTCTCCTCACCTTCACCTAAGTGCAGCAGGTATTTTAAATTCCAGGTGAGAAACCCTTGCTCACTCTGGAGCCACCAGAAGGAGATCTGCCATCCCCTTGAGGCGAGATGAGACCTGGATTTCACACTGCTTACCCTGCAATTCTACATCTGATATGGCAGATTTCTATTTACTGTGCTCAGAACTACATTTCAAACCCATATATGGCCACGGCTGCTTAAGAAGTTTAAACAATTTCGCTTTCCATACATATATTATGACACTCGCAAATTTTTGGACACTAATACAGCATTGTGAGCCCCACTGATAGCAATCTGCTGGGCTCCAGATGGATTGATTTAACGTGGCCCCTGCTCATCCTGCTGGGCCTGAAGGCTCTTCCCCAGCCTCTCTCCTGGGCTGGGGTGATCCTGCATCCCGCATCCCTCATCTCTCATCCCACACCCCCATCCTGCTCTCTGTCCTGTGCCCTGTATTCTGTACCCCCAACCCATCCCCTACCCCATCCCCCATTCCAGCACCCTGTATCCCAACCCCCCCATACCCTGTGTCCCGTGTCCCCCATGTCCCATATCCTCCATTCCCTATCCCCCATGTCCCATATCCCCATTCCCTGACCCCCATGTCCTGTACCCATTCCCTGTGCCCCATGGCTCCCATTCTGTCCCGCAGGCTCTATCCCATAGCCCCCATTTCCACCTCCCATTGTCTGTATTCGCTATTCCCACACCCCATATCCCCACCCCACATCCTCTATCCCTGTATCCTGTATCCCCCATGTCCCGTATCTCCATTCACTGTCCCCATTCCCTGTCTGTCCCCATTCCCGTATCCCCCATGTCCCGAATCCCCCATGTCCTGAATCCCCCATTCCCTGTCTGTCCCCATTCTTTGTCTATCCCCATTCCCTGTCTGTCCCCGTTCCCTGTCCCCATTCCCGTATCCCCCATGTCCAGTATCGCCATTCCCTGTCCCCATTCCCTGTCCCATTCCCTGTCCCCATTCCCTATCCCGTGTCCCGCGGCACTAGCTCCCCCTGGCGGCAGCGGGACAGAGCGCAGGTGGCGCTGGGAGTCCCCGAGCGGGGACACCCCAAATGGGGACACCCCAAATGGGGACAGCCCCAAATGGGGACATTCCCAAAGTGGGGACACCCCAAATGGGGACACCCCAAACGGCGACACCCCAAATGGGGACATCCCAAATGGGAACATCCCAAAAGGGGACACCTCCAAATGAGGACACCCCCAAACGGGGACAGCCCCAGCCCCCGAGGGTCACAGGAGCGGGGTCTGAGGGGTCCTGCTCCCGGTGCCAGGGGCTCAGGGTGTGACCTCATCCTGTGACTGAGCATTGCCTTCCAGAACACACTCAGAGCTGCAGATAAAGAGCAGAGACACACAAACTCCTCCTTGGAAGAGGCTGAGACAAAGTCTTACAAAGATCTCTGTTTGCCTCCCTGCCCTGCTCCCCTTTCAGCACCTTGCAGCCGCAGAGCCTTGCCCCAAGCCAACAGCACTGAGTGGGAGTTCAGTGCTTCCCAGGGAGCTCCTGAGCACAAACCCAACACCAGAGTGATCCAGAACTTTTGGGATGTTTTAAACCATGCCCAAATTTCGCTGTTCTCCCTTCAGCACTCCTGCTGCCAGTGCTCTGCTGAGGGGCATGACCAGTAACTGAGGGGTGGAAACTCAGCATTAACTTCTCTCACTGGAGGACTCTTGAATGACTGACTCTGAGTCTTCGCTGAGAGCAACCCTCTAACAACACTAAGAGCCCTGGAGTCTGACATTTTTATAAACATCGACCTTTTTATCCTCAGTGTTTGCTGTTTGAGGAAATCCCTTCCAGTTCTTACGCATGTATAACATATAAAACAATTGAATTAATACCATATGAGGGTAGAGGGGTGAAAAATCATGTCTATAGCCAAAATAGTTCAGCAAAACAGTACAGCTGAGGTTTAAGACTGCCTGTGGTGACTTCGTATTTTGTTTAAACATTGGTGTTAATACTTCATATAGATATGTGCAGGACAGATTACAACAGTATGTGCTGTGTGTTGTATAATTTATGAACTATTAGATTTAATTCTTATGTTTTGAGGTTGTGAGTTAGAACTAAACAGAACCTAAACTGCCAGCAAATGAAGGTTTTTTTAGATTGTTTTTCTGGATTAAACTGTTTTGTGGGGCTGGGGGCAGAGGCACCCAAAGCCAAATACTTGCACACTCACCCTCAGCACGCAGAGAGCTCAGGCTTTGTAAATTTAAGCATCTTTTTTGTTCTGCACATGTATAAGCTCTACTGGGGGACTTCCAAAATACAGGTCATCTGGCTAATTTCGTGCTGGATGCGAGAGGAGGACCCTGAGGAAGGCAGTGGGGAAAGGCTTCTGCTCCCTCCGAACTCTAGGGATGCTGGAGGGAGGGAGAATGGCTCTGTGGCATCCTGTCAGTGCACCAAACCTCCAGGCAGCACAGCAGGGGTGTGCCTCCCTCCCAGCCCTGGAGTTCACACAGGAGCAGAGTTCTGACAGCTTTGTGGGGGTAGAAGGAAGAATCCACAGAAAGAGCAAACCTGGAAGCCCTGAGGAGCAAACAGGTGAGGCCACTGCTCTCGGGGCACTGGCCAGGGGTGAGCACCTCCCCTGGATGTAGCAGCCACTGTCCCTCCCTTCCTCACTGCTCCATGGTCAGGGCTCAGAGAAACCACCCAGCCTTGGCCCAGGCAGCCTATTCCTCACGGGCACTCAGCATCTGGGGCTCTATCCAGCAGCTGAATCACCAGAAGGGCTTTTGCAAATTCCGCTTTTCAATAACTTTATTTCCCTCTGACACGTTTTGCTGCTCGCAAGGTTTACTTGGGAGATGAAACACGAGTTAATTACATCAAGGGATATGTCAGGAAAATGGATGGATTTGCCCTCCCCTCCAGCTGGGCTGTCTTGGCCTGGCAGCAGCCTCACCACATCCTCGGGGAAGGAGACAGAACACGGCAGGAAGGCACATTTGGGCCATCAGCCTGACACTTCTTTATTTCAGTGTATTTATTTTTTATCATGTGCTTTGACAGGAGTCTCATAAAGTGTTATGCTCCTTCTGTAAGGTCAAAGTCTTGTGACCTTCCGTGATTTTAGAGAGAAGGAACATAATTTTCGAGGGCATGTTTATTATTTCTGTAAACAGTCTGTTTTTCATGCCAAGTGAACGGTTTTTCTGTATGTACTTAGATGACAGCTCAATTTTACTGGCTCACTTTCCTGACCAAGTCTTGCCTGCCAAATGTTTTTGATCATGTTCTGGCAAACAAACCAATATTAATAGTAGAGCTGAGCAAATAATTGCCAGAAAACTGCTGATTTCTTTTAAATCTCTTTATTGCTTCCATAATATCCCTGAATCAAATGCAGTTTCCTCAAGTTCAATTACAATTTTAAAGCACTGTGATTTTTTATTAAAAACAAAACCATTCTGTGGAATCAGGAAAGTCACTTCCAGAACAGTTAGCTGTGACTAACAGGTCCTTCACGTTGTGCTGTTTGTGTCCCCAGGACCAAGTGCCCAGGCGGTTCCAGGATGGCTGCACATGCTCTCAGCTCCCCTCTGCACAGACAGCTTCCACATCTGCTTTCACTGGCACAGATCTCCGGGGATGGTAGACAAGCCCACAGCCAAAACAAATCTGTTTTAAAATCTGAACGCTCCACTTTTGCAGTATAGCCTGATGTCTATAAATCATCAAACCCCAGAATGGTTTGGACCGAAGGGACATTAAAGCTCATCTCGTTCCAATCCCCTGCCGTGGGCAGGGACACCTTCCACGAGCCCTGGGGCACTGAAGGAACTTCCCATGGTGCAGAAGTGTTCCAAAGACACCTCTGTGAGCATCCTGAACTCACACATAACCTGATGCTCTGCTAACACTCCAAGACTTTGTTCTCTGATGGTCCCTAAAATCTCTTGGAGTGCTCTGCAGATGCTGTGAGCTTGGAGCAAACTGACTCCTTACCTAAAGGTTTTCAATGGTTTTTTAGCAGCACCAAGCTCCTAAAACCCCTTCCTGTTGCTATTATGTCACCAGAGGCAGAGTTATGGTTTGTGCATTTGACTGTGGCTTGGAGAAAACCTTTCCTTGGGCAGGCTCGTGTCTGGGCACAGGGCAGGGGTTGGGATAGGACCTCAGAGCTGCTGCAGTGAGCCAGAACAGGAGCTCAGCTCCTGCTGCTGCACAGCCAGCAGTGCCAGAGGGGGAACACTCCGGCTCATCACCTGCTCCACAAACAGTTTTCTCTTCTAGGATGGGTTTATTCAGGGACTTCCATGTGACTTAATGAAAATCCCAGCTAAACATATCCTGCAAATTACCAGGCAGCTGTAGCTGGAACAACCTTGCTGCGCAGAGAATCTCTGAGGCATCTCCAGCAGTATTTCCACACATTCTAAGTCCCTTCCCTCTGGACACCCAGCTGCAGGTGTGCCAGCAAATTCCTACCAACACCTGCACTCCTCTGCATCCAATCCAACTCACCCTGAGGTTTCTGTGGGTTTTGTTCAGTGCCTTAATGCTCAGAACCCCCAAGACTTCACTTCTGCTGCTCAGTCTTCCTGTTTTTCTTCCTACAGCAATCTTGTGGCAAGTGGTTTGTTTTGGCAACTTGAAGATTCACACTGCTTCATTCCACTCCTGAGTTTTGTTAAAATTTACTCTTATTTCATTGTCCTTGTTCTTTCTTTCCCAGAAAACAAACAAAAAAAACCCCACCTCAAAATGAACCTCACTGCTTCTATTTCTCCTCTTTCAACATCTCCCTGAGGAAGCAGCAACTCCACTCTGCCGAACTGATGGACAGAAAACTGTTATCTAGTTGATGGTTGCTTCTAATCTGAGATGGAGATAATACTTATTGTGGCAGCAAATCAGCCTCTTAAATGCACACCAGGGGCCTCTTGAGTTTAGGAAACTGAACAAATTTTGTATGATATGATTTTGACCTTTCACTGAGCATCACAGGGCACCTGGCATTTATTACCTCTAGGTCAGCAAAACCAGTCCAATCTAATGCAGAATTCACTCAAAACCCAATTCAGCTGATGAAAAAAGTGCTGTAGACTGATAAGCTTCAACCATGAGAAAAATTATCAGTAGAATCACAACCAGAATGAACAGCATCTCATGCTCAAGGCTGAGTGGTAAGTGCATACAGTTTAAATTAGCTCCCTGTAAACCTAGTATTGCTTTATTAGCCCAGCAAAATCTGTTTTCTTCCATTGTGGCTCATATTAACTTTCAGCTACAGAGCTGAGAGTAACTGCAACCATTGTAAGCTTGCTAAGTGCAAAATATTTAAGTATATGTTTTAGAAAGCCCAAGAGTTACAAATAGGTGAATGTAAACTTCAGAAACATCTACACTTGTGTGATAACAAACTCGCTTTGAACAACTTCTCACTTGGCTTAGCAAACTCTCAGAGCTGTAAAGGCCAAAGCACAGCTTTAAGGTCTTGAAGTTAACAAATGTGAATCATATAAAGACCGAAAAGGTGAGTAAAAGGAAACTGAATACAAAGGCCCATAAAAATGGCAAAAAAAAAAAAAAAAGTAGTGAGAACAAGAAAATTCTGCAGAATTGGGAGCACACTTGGCAGAGAGCACTTGCATACTTTTAGGAGAAATAGGAACCAAATCCACACAAAGCCAAATGATTTCTGAAATCATGAAAGGGTACGAAATGGTCTCTACAGAAAGCAGAACTGCATCTGCTGGACTTGTCCTGCTCTGCCCCCACAGCCAGGGGCAGTGAGGGTCTCCAAAGGACAGGAGGCATCACCAGCATCCTGCCCACGCTAAATCCCTCGGAAAACCTGTGGCAGCAGGGATAGCTAATCTTGCCCAGGAAAGGTGAGAGTTCCAGCAGATTACTCAGTATTTGGACAATCCACCAGCTCCAGTGACTCTGCACACAAACCTGCTTTCACTTGGGATCCTCTCCACACTCACAACAGCCCTGCCACATTCCACTGAGGATGTGTCCAGCCCCAGCAGCAGCCTCTCCAGCTATTTTCTCCTGCTGCTGGCATTGTTTCATTGCATCTGCTGATTATCCCTCCGAATCTTCTGCTGCCTTCCCATCACGCTAATGTTCATGGCAAACAAGAGAGACATTGTACGATGCACGATGTGCCTGCATAAACAGTGCAAATGAAAGGCTCCCAGAGAAAACCTGAATCATCTCTGTAAAAGCTGTGTTTATGTGGGAAAAGAACGCTGTTATCCCCAGGGAGCAAAGTGGGGTGGCAAGAAACAAAAAGTGGAATAAAGTGTTCGAATCACAGAATCATGGAATCACAGAGTGCTTTGGGTTGGAAGGGTCATTCAAACCTCACCCAGTGCCACTCCTGCCATGGCAGGGACACCTCCCACTGCCCCAGGCTGCTCCCAGCCCCAATGTCCAGCCTGGCCTTGGGCACTGCCAGGGATCCAGGGGCAGCCACAGCTGCTCTGGGCACCCTGTGCCAGGGCCTGCCCACCCTCCCAGGGAACAATTCCTTCTTTATATCTGGCCTAAACCTGCCCTCTGACAATTTAAAGTCATTATCCCCTGTCCTGTCACTATCTGCCCGTATAAAAAGTCCCTCTCCCCCTTAAAGCACTGGGAGGCTGCAAAATCTGGTGGTTGTGCAAGGGAGGAAAGGATCTGGAGTAATTTGCATGAAAAAATGAAGACAAAAGGCCAAAGGTTTCACATCCCACTTCATGGACTATCCCCATACAGTTATTCTTCAGTTACTGCTTGGTTGGAATGGGGGAATGCTCAGAAAACCTGGCTCCAAAGCATACTTTGTGCTAGAATAACATCCCAGAGCAGACCACCAGCAGCCCCTGGGGTTCCCAAGCTGCCCTGGAGCTGCTGAGAGGGAGAGCAAGAACATCAGAGATGGAATCCACCCTTCCCCTGATGCCAGAATGTTTTTTGTTTTTTCTTTCATACTCCTCTCACACACTCTTTTATAGTTTGATGTATTCTCAGTGTTTTTAGCCCACACACTGTGACTTCCCAAGGCTGATAACTCAGCTCAGCCCCACGGCACCGTTAAACCAGGAGAGCAAACATCCTGGGAGCCCCAGACACCAAGGGCCTCTCCAGAACACATTTTGGAACCTCAGACAGGCCCAGCCAGGGGGAAGGTTCCTCACAACGAGGGCTTCACTCCAGCCTCTCATGGGGGAATCTTTGATAGATGTGCTAATTAGCAAGGCCTATAATTGTGTGTATTTCAGTGTGACAGGTACATGCATTTCGGGGCATTCCACCCGGACCAAATGCTACACCCCAGGATCCTGAAATAAATACCAAAGTAAAAACCCCTTTTCCCATAAACCATGTTTTGGTTTTAATTTTAAGACCAGGGAAAAGCATCACCCCTCCGCCCCAGCGGCCCAAGGAAGGCAGAGAGAGGGCAGAACCTTAGGAGAAGGAAGTGTTTTGGAGCGTGTTCCTTTGCCACACGGTGGCATGTGCCAGTGCAAAACCATCCCCGGCCAGCAAAGCTCGCAGAGCTGGGGCCAGTAGCCTCAGCTTCCCCGGAGTTATTCCTTCAGTGTCAGGCTCCAGCTCGGCCCTACAGCATCACAGAGCCTGCTCATGCCCCTGGGATCACCCCCCAGCCCAAAATCAGGCTTCTTCCCGGGAAAGCAAGAGTCCCTTTTCATCCCTGCAGCTGCTCTCACCAGGGAAAGCTCCTTCTCCTGGCTGCACCTGGGAGCCTGCACCTCATGGTCAACCTCACTGAGTGTTCTGCTGGTTCTGGTTCATCCTCTGACGTAAAAATCCCATATAACCCGAAGCACATTTCTGAGCATCCCAGGAACATGGATTTCTCTGCTATGGTCCTGAGGGGCTGTCCCTGCTCAGCTTGTGACAGAAGCAGCATTGCCCCTTCTGCACCAATGCAGAGCACAAGTATTTGTGCAGCTGCACCACGAGCCCAACCAAGGACACTGTGTGGTGAAAACCTCAACTTTTTCCTTATTTCAGACAAAAAAGAGCAAAGCCAGCATTTATTTTCATGCCTTTGTGGTCGCATCTTTACAACAAAACAAAGCAAGCTTTGTGCTTTCTTCTAGGAATTTCACAAATTCTTTGTGAAGCGTGCAAAAGATTGTTTATTCATGCAATTATGTAACAATAAACACAAATTTTGGGAAGAGATCACATGGCGTGATCACAGTTGTGCTCAGCATTCCAGCTCCAAGCCAGCCAAACCCTAAACACATGAGAATGATAAATGATGTCAAAGGCACAAATCTCACTCTGTGGGACCGAATGCTCCATGTGCCCATCCTGCAGTCCATCTAAAAAATGAAACTTGTGCCTTTTAATAACATTTTCTCTTAGGCAGACGCAGGGAAACTCTATTCGAATCTTTTAGAGGGAGACAGAAGGAAGAGTCACACAGCCTTTTTTCTTTAGTTTCTTTAGTTTATACATCAGTATTATTGTAGGAATATGTTGTGTTGCCAAAAATCAAGACATATTTCAGTACTTCAGTACTAAGGGGCTGACACATTCTAAGAAAGTCCTGTCTCTTATGCTGACATCTTCTTAGCAGAAAGGAGCGACAGAATTCTTTCCAGCATTTCCACAAAGTTCCCAGACCTACCTTTACCTTTAAAAAAATGCAAAAGTATGTAAACCTTGCAGGCCGTTGAAGTAATTGATGTGATATACTAGAGACACCAATTCTAGGTGCTAATGTACTAATGTGGCTAATGAGGCAGACAAAGAACAATGCCAAAAATCTGCAAGTACCTTGAAAACCACAACGTAACTGCCCGAGTGTGTTAGCAGGCACTCACTCCAAGAACACCCTGCTGACCCTCGGACAGATGTTTCAGCCCAACTCTGATGTGTGCAGCAGTTTATGGCTCTAGCTCCTCCTTTAATCAGCGACTGTATATTCAACCCCAGTATTAAAATAAACCATTACAAACCTATTCTACTCTGTGTCCAAGATCTAAATACTTTTCATGCCTATCAAAAAACTTCAGCTAAGCCCCTCAAAGCCCTGACTGATGTCTGTGTGGCAACTCCTCGATAAAATCCCTGCTGAGATCTAACGCATGGATGGTGCAGAGATGAAGCTGAAACCTTTGGGGTGTCAGCGTGTGCACACCTCCACCTGCAGGCACCATTCACCTGGAAAACAGGGTCACTTGGACATCTTCAATTAAATCCCCGACCTTTAGCCACTAAAACTCTATGGCCCATGATAAAATATTAAACCGTGGCAGTGGAACGGCCTAAAAATATTCACACACACCCAAACACGCAGACATCCAAACATGCACACAAACACACAGACACGCAGACATACACACACGCAGACAGACATACACACAGACGGACAGACACGCGCACAGACACACATACACACACAGACAGACACACACGCACGCACCTGCCCCAGACCCTCAGCTGCCGCCCTTTCTCCCAAATCCCGCTCCCGCCTCGCCCCGATCCTATCCCCCCCTATCCTGCATCCTATTCCCGTCCTCCCTGATCCTGCCTTCCCCCGAGCCCGCATGTGCGCTCTCCCGCATCCCGCCTTTCGCCATCCCCATCCCGCCTTTCGCCATCCCCATCCCGCCTTTCCCCATCCCGCTTTTCCCGCTCCCGCTTTCCCCCTATCCCGCCTTTTCCGCTCCCGTTTTTCCCCGCTCTCGCTCTCTCCCGGTCCCGCCTTTCCCCGGCCCCGCTGTTTCCTGATCTCGCTGTTTCCCGCTCCCGTTTTGCCCCGTTCCCTCTCTCTCCCGGTCCCGCTTTCCCTCTCTCCCCCGCCCCCTCTCCCCCGCTCCCTCTCTCCCGATCCCGTTTTTCCCTCTCTCCCCCGCTCCCTCTCTCCCCCGCTCCCTCTCTCCC
>VZRF01011391.1:95606-121025 GCA_013396875.1 Vireo altiloquus
CGCCCCCCCCCCCCCCCCCCCCCCCCCCCCCCCCCCCCCCCCCCCCCCCCCCCCCCCCCCCTCTCCCCCCCGCCCCCTCCCCCCCGCTCCCTCTCTCCCGGTCCCGCCCCCTGGCCCCGGGCGCACTCCGCGCATGCGCTGTGGCGCGGGGCGGTGCCGGCGGAGCGGCGCGAGCGGCCCTGCAGGTGAGGTNCCCTGGCAGCGCCCGGCCCCGCGCCCTCCACCGGGCACTCGCTGCCTGGGCGCGGCCCCTCCGTTAGGAATTGCCCCCGCAGAGGCTCCGCTGCGGCCCGCAGGGCTCCCCGGGCTCCTGCCGCTGCCCCCGGGCCGTGCCCGGCACCGCCTGTGCCCTTCTGCCACCCGCTGCCCAGCAGTGGCGGAACCAAATCACAGCAGCCCGGGCTGGTCTGGGGTTAAAGGGACCTTAAAGTGATCCCGTTCCAGCCCCTGCCGTGCGCAGCCACACTTTGCACTAGACCGGCTTGCTCCAAGCCCCGTTCAGCCTGCCCTGGGATACTTAAGGGATGGGGCTGCCACCCCCTGAACCGCAACCTCAGGATGCTTTCAGTGTAATAGACGATCTGTGTAGTTTTGCCTTTGCAAAGGCCCACAGCTGTCAGGAGAGAGAGGAGCATGAATGACAGCAGGGGAGCGCAATGGAAATTGATTTTCCCTGTCTCAGCAGTGCCTTCGCGTTCCTCGTGGTTGTACTCCACCTCTCATCATCACTTAATCACACTGAGAAACGCAGTCAGTCAGTCCCGTCTGAGGGACCTCAGTGCATGGGTCAATCCACACACTCAATAGTAACTTCTAGATGTAACTATCACTGCCTTTGGCAACAGACTGTCACCATACTCTTCAGTAGAATAACAAAAAGATTAAAGGTTATGTGATGTATTAATAATCTAGATTTCAGTGTTTTCTCTTTGCATGGATCTCTTGCTTTTGCTTTTCTCAGAGATGTATTTTTGGGAGTCCTTCACCCCACTTAGCAACACTGAGCTCCACATCTGTGGAGGGCTTAATCCCAAAATAATGTGTACAAAATAAATGTGTTTGCACTTTTGTATTGCTTGAAAGCACTTTGAGGTTTTGATTGAGGTGGTGGCTGCCCCTGGATCCCTGGCAGTGCCCAAGGCCAGGCTGGAGGGGCTTGGAGCAGCCTGGCACAGTGGGAGCTGTCCCTGCCCTTGGTAGGGGTGGCACTGGGTGGGCTTTAAGGTCCCTCCAACCCAAACCATTCTGGGATTCTGTGATTTCTCCATCTCCTGTTTCCATCAGTAGCTTACGTGAAACGTAGAGTACCTAGATGCATAAGGCAAGATGGAGTAAGAGAGGGAGACAGCCTGCAGGGCCAGCTGCTGTGAGAGTATCACCTCTGAGATAAAATTAGCACTGTAATCCTCTCTCATGATGGACTTGCTTGGGTGGACACATAAACTGACCTGAAGAGCATTTCCTCCACATGTTTGAGCAAATTTTTCACTTGGTGGTCAATCCAGTGATACCATTATGACTATTTCATTTTGTGTAATAGCAGTAAAATTGTGAGAGGAGTTATCTAGGAACTGGGAAATCTGACCTGGACGAGGGTAGTTGTCTCATAAATCAGAGCTTTCCTTTTTATAGCTAGATCTAATTTAAGTGGGTTTACACTGTTTTCCTAGGTTTAAAAGGTTTATAGTCACCTTTTGCATTGTAAGTCCATTGAATAACCTGTGAATAACACCTGATACAATCCTTCTGTTTTAGAACTGTCTTTTGAATTGGAATTGTCATATTTCTCTGCTGCCTTTACCTAACATTTCACTACATTTTGTCCTTTACTGGCAATTTTAGGTAACAGTGGAACCAACAGGAAAAGAGAAGTCATACTTCAAAGTGTACTTCTGTCAGCAGTAGAGATGATGAAAGAGGACAGGGATCACAGGTGGGCTGCTGCTGTGGGATCTCATCGAGCAGCTAAATGTGTACATTTCTCTCACAACTGTAACACTGCTGGGATAGTCAAGGTCTACCAAAGGCTTTGACTCTGCTTTTGTGACTGATTTGTGGTGGTACAGTATTATGCTTAATGGACAGAAAAGAATCTGTATGTATATGTGTGTGTATATATATAAAAATATCTAAAAGCAGAACTTAGAGAAAGTCTTTAATAACGTTTATACAGTAGTAAAGTTACACAAAGCTAAAGCCTTTCCTGCAGCGTTTCAATACAAGCTGAAAATAAAGTGGCATTAATTGATATTTATGATACAAACTGTGAGAAGAGCAAAAGGCAAAAGGAGAAGCTGGAAATGCCCAAAGCCAGATAGGAATCCAAACACTTAGTTTGCATTAAATGAAAATTGAATCTTAGGTTTTAGTCAGCTTTAAGATATGTGATGTTTTGATTCTGTGGATGTCCCACTGAAAACAGTGCAGTGTAAGCAGTGGTCAGACATTGTAATGAGGCAGTTTAGACCTTTTCTGCCTGCCTGATCTGATAAACTCCTACCTAAGGTCACGGGACAGGTGGATTTGCTACGTCTGCTGTGAAGCAGCCATGAGGCAGCTCCTGCAGTGTAAGAGAAATAAGCTGCCAGAAGCCTAGTGATCCTGTTCTACTTACCTAGAAAGCTTGTTAGTATCTTTAAATGGCAATCATAGTTCAGCAGAATTTTCCAGAGACCTTGGGATTCTTCATTTTGTTGAAACAGGAAAATGCCAAGCCTAGAGACATGAAAATTGCTCGTTTAGTCATTAGCATCCCACCTACTCTGTACTCTTTCCTTGGAAATGGCAAATTATGTCAGCCTGATGGTTAATTCTCCCAAAAAGTCACGCTCAGTTAGCACAGAGCCTTGTCTTGACTAAAGTACAGTGACATGGCCTGTTCGAACAAACACGTCTGGCACTGATGCCTGCAATTAGCTAAACTGCAAAGCACTGGAAAAAATCAGTTCCTCAGCTGAATAAAGTGTCATTAATACTGAGGAGTAGAAATGCAGGAACAGATACAAGGGGCAGCCAGCAGAGCTCTGACACCTGCAGGTGGATATAGCAAAGCAGAGGCTGGCTGCACCAGGAATCCAAACCCTCCAGGAATTAACTCCCCTCTGGAATCAAATAGGTAAATAGTGTTATGTCATCCATAGGGAAATATAACTTGAGTATGTCAGTATATCAGACAGCTTTTCAAATGTGAACAATCAGAACTTTCCCCAAAGAGTATGCTTATATTAATAATTTAATTAATATTTATTAATTATCTGAAGCTGCTCTTTGTTCTTCTGTCAAGTCAAATCATACCAGCTTCCTCCAGTTCCTCCTACAAAATGTTTTGCCAGATGCTCCATTTGTTAACACATTTTTGTGTGTTGACACTTGGAAAATACATGTGTCCCTTTGCTCATAATTCACAGATTGAGATTTCTAGAGCCATTTCTGTAGTGACTGAACAATATGAAACCAAGGAGTGCTGCTGTGGGGCTGCTCCTTGTGTGGATTGACCCAGACAGGTAACCAAGGGCAACCATCAGGCCACAGCCGAAATGCAAAGAGTAGATTTATTTCACTGTATAATATACATTTTGTTATAGCTGACCTCTGGTTCTTTCTACCCTACATTTCCAGTACAGATTCCTGCTGAAGGTGTGTAATTCCCAGGAAGTCAGCACTGTTCTGCTGGGCCTCTGTGGGGGTCTGCTCTCAGCAGTGCCCGAGTGAGTGTGTGTGTGTGCCTGGCCCTGAGCCCGTCTGGCCCTGAGCAGGGCTGCTGGAGCACTGACACCAGCTCTTAGCACTGAGGGAACCCACATGGATCCACTTTGGGATCCTGGCCCTGAGCAGGGCTGCTGGAGCACTGACACCAGCTCTTAGCACTGAGGGAACCCACATGGATCCACTTTTGGAGGTTTAAACCCCCTCGTTGCAGCTGCAGGCTGGGGAAGCTGTGGGTGCTTGGCACCTCTGGAGTTGAAACTTCTACCAACACACCAAGGAAAGGTGTGCAGAGGAGGGTTTGAGGCTTCACAATCTGTTCAGGTTTTTAAGTAGCCAAGATATCTTAGTGGCTTTTCCCAAATTGTGTACAAATCTTTTCAAGTCCCATTTTTGTTTCTTTTTTTCCCCCACAAACTTTGAATCACGGAACAGTTTGGGTTGGGAGGGACCTTAAGGTTCATCCCATGCCACCCCTGCCATGGGCAGGGACTCCTTCCACTGTCCCAGGTTACTCCAAGCTGTGTCCAGCCTGGCCTTGGGCACTGCCAGGGATCCAGGGGCAGCCACAGCTGCTCTGGGCACACTCCATAGCTCTGTATAAAAGTGATGTTTGTTTACTGAAATGGCTGCATACACTTCAGTTCCTGCATGCTGACAATTACTGACTAAGAAACTGTATGTGTAATGTTAAGGATACTTTGTTTCTAAATAATTGGGAGGTATTTTTAATTAATCCCTAGCTTCATTAATGGTAGAGACTTTTTGACAAAACATGCAGGGAAGTGATGGGAATAAATGAAAGCCTTTTTGTTTTGTCAGTGCTTGGAATTGATTTGGAGATAAGATCTATTTTTAAGATAGAATAAGATATTCTATTTTATTTACATTTTTTATTTATCTAGTATTTACTTAAATCAACAAAATCTTTATTTTTTAGTTGATTAAATTTTTTAGTTGATTACAGTTAATTGTATTTATATGAACCTATTTTTGTTAGGTTTTGAGATATTACTTTTAATGCAGTTAATTTATACTTGCTGAAAATACTTCAGTGACATTCTGTGGTTGTACTGGGTGAGAAAAAATATTTTGTGCAGGTAATGATAAGCCCAGATAACAGCAGGACATTTCTATCTAATTCTCTTTTCACGGCATTTCAAAATCAGTTTATCTGTAATAATCTCACTTCACAAAATGATCTCTGTGGCTCTGTGTTTACTTGTGGGCTGCATGTAGACACACACAAATAAATATATATTTACTCGTTAATAACAGGAAGTGAGGTGGGCAGGAAGAGCAGAGCTGGAAGGTTCAGTTATTAGAACATCAGGCTGCTGTGGCCTGTTTGCCTCAATCCCTTCAGAGGCCAGGCAGACGCAGAAAGCAGTTTAGGGATGATTATCTGCAGAGTCCCCAAGGCACTCCCCGCACAGCCTTAGGTTAAGAAAAGATCCTTGCTGGCTCCTCCCTGCTTACCATCCCCGATCCGATTAGCCACAGGAAACACCATGGGAATTCGTTGAGCTTCTCCCTGTAAAACGTGACTGCCCTGGACGTGTTTCTTGTGGCTGATACTGCAGCAATGAAGGGATCAGCACTCATTCATTCTTTTTGCAGGGTAACAGGTAAGGTGTTACACTGAAATTATTAAAGCTATTAAAACTCTTGTAAATTTACTATGGTTTTGACTGTATTGGATTTAAAAAGAATTTAACTTGCAGAGATGATTTTTAAACTTGCACTTCTGAGTGCTGTCAGAATGCTGACAATTACTGATGATATTTCATTCTCCTGTGTGTAGTCAGTGTTAGGAGTCTGAGAGTCTCTTGGTAAACATGATATTCCTCATCAAGGCTCTCAGAGTCACCATTTTTGTTTGTAGAACAGTTAATAGATTCACTTTACGCCATCTCCTTGATGAGTCTCTCTAGTAATTACTGCCTGCCAGCCTGTTGAAGGTAGTTTAAGATAACTTCTGTTAACTCTTGGGTTAGCACTACCACAGAAAGAGGTGATTTAAATAACATGACTCAAGTCAATTGAGAGACTTGTCCATCACTTTAGCTTGCAGTTTCTTGCTATTTTTGTCAAAAAATCTAGGAATAGCAAACACTGAATCACCAAACCAACACCTACATAACCTTTTAATGAATTATATTCTCTTGTCTCTTTTGTTTATGAAAGAAGTTAGAGTCCTCTGTAAATTTCAAACCTGATGATTAAATGACATTCACCTTTTGCTAAGACAGGTGGGGAATATTTTTTTCCCAAAGAGGGTAAAACACATGTAGAAATAACAAATCCGTTCTGGTTGTGGTTCCAGTGAAACCCCTGGAGTTTTACAACAGCTGTAGTATCACTGCTGTGTAAATAGTGTATAACTAAACTATATGAAAATTTGTTAAAATTTGTACCTAGTTTTTTCTCTGTCCTTTATCCATGTGTTCATTTGCTTTTCCGATATTTTGGTGTTTGCTTACAGGCAGTAAACATTTCATATTTCAAATGAACTTTTTAACACAGCTCAGGAATTAACCCCCAGTTAGCATCATTTTTTACAAACCTTTAGAAATGCTTTTTTATTCCTGGCAATGTTAAAATTAGATAGTCTGTGGTAATTTGAAACACGATTTCATTTACCAGTGCTTCCTGTACCAGTGACTATGTCTCAGCCAATTTAGAAGATTTTTTGCTAGAAACTTTCATGATCTGCCAATCTTAAAAGCACCAGATTCAAAGCCTGAATTGAGAGACAAAGTTATAATTTAGTAGCTCTTAACCACTTCATTAAATATAACCAGTCCTCTCTACACTATCCTATTTTTACTTAAGTCTTAATCATCTAAGTTATCTTTAGTTATCTGCCTAAAACATCTCCATTAGTGCAGTTAACAGGATTTTGCATTTTGGCAGTGAAACTTTATCACGTGTGATCTTATATTTAGACATTCTGTTGATTTCTGTGGGACTGCTCACAAAAGCAAAGCTTCTCAAGTCCTTGTAGAATTAGGCCACAGGAAATTTTAGAGGTGTTACCCAAATGCTTAGGTACCAAACTACCCTGGCCCCTACCTGCAGCAGGTTGACTAAGTTCCTTTAAAAATTTGGCTGCTAGGTAGTTACTTACACGTGACTGCAACAGGGAGAGAACAAATTCACTTTAGAAGACAAGAAAACAGTAAAAATAACCTCAAAATTTCATGTGACATGCCTAAGCATCAGCATTTGCTTCTATTGGGTGAATATATTTGAGGTTTAAAATAATTTTTCCTATATACTGATACTTTAAAATGGAAAACTTACCAAGATTTTTTCGTGTTAATACATAACACATAATCTTTTTAAGTGAGTGGTCTGTGGTGGCATTCTCGTGTAGCAAAGGCAGACCAATTAAAGATTTGGGCCCTCTCTATCAGTGGGTAGGTGCCCAGGGGCACAGTGGGGAGCCTTACAATTAGTAATTAGGATTACTGTCCCTGCTGGCACCTATACTGCCCTAACTGGAACCCTTCCAGCTGGGAATGAAAGCTCTTCTCTCTGTTTGAAAACGTGTTCTCAAGTAAAAGGTAGCAACTGCATTCATTAAATAACCATCCTCATTGCTGAGATAGAGCAAGAGCAGCATCTTCTTGTCTCCTCACTTTTTCAGTGTATAATTGTTTTCTGCCTGCTGCACTATTGGACATTGATCCTCTCATTTCAGTCTGGAGCAAAAATGCGGCCCAGACACTGGAAGCCACTGGTTTCCAGCTCCCGAAAGAAAGGAATCTTTTTTGCGACAAGGGAGAGTTGTTAATTTGATGTTTGCCGGCTCCTGAGAGAGGAATGGTGCCTGTGGAAGGCAGCCTTTGGAAGGAGCGTGGGACCTGCTTTGGGATCCCTGCTGTCGCAGTTCTCCTGCTGCCTGCGTGGCGCTCCTCTGCTCCGCCTGTGACCTTTCAAAGAGAAGCCCTTTTCTCCCGAGGACATGCCGTGGGCAAGAGGCTTCACTGCCGAGGAGGAGGTGGATGCCCGGAGCGGCACGAGGTGCCCGCACTGCTTCCCCTGCGGGAATGCCACCCCTGCATGTGCGCAGCAGCGAGTGGGACTTGGCAGCTGTCGAGTTACCCAATGCAACAGTGAATCGAGTGCAACAGGGAACAGAAAACACCGTCTGGTAGAGATTGTTCGAAATCCTCAAAAGAGGAGGGAAAGAAAAGGCAACTCAAAGCTGCATACAAACATCAAACCGCGTATCAAACCCACGCCTGGAGGGGACCTCCTGAAATACCCCTGAGCGCTTGGCATCAGGATTGCAAGAGGCTCCTTGGGCAGCGCGGTCCTGCTCTTTCCTCCCTCCAGCACAGGCACCTTTCCCGGTGTTGTGGTGTCCCAGCACTGTGTTCCCGGTGTTCGGTGTCCCAGCACAGGCACCTTTCCCGGTGTTCGGTGTCCCAGCACTGTGTTCCCGGTGTTCGGTGTCCCGAGCCGGGCTGCTCCCTTCGCCCGATGGCAGCGCTGCCAGGGAGACACCGCTCCGCTCCGCTCCGCTCCTCTGGCTCAGGGAGCGGATTAAAGGGCAGCCTCTCTGCTGTCATGGCAATAGGAAGGCACGGCAGAGATGAAGCAGCAGAGCTGATTAAGGCGATATCGTGATTTTCTCGAGGTACGTGACTCGGATCCCCCAGGCAGCTCTCGGGCACCGTGACCTGCAGTAACGCTCCAGGCTGTGCCTTACGAGCCGCCCAGCGTTCCCGGGATGAGCAAAATGCTGAAGAATGTCTTTAAAATGAAGAATATCTGCTACAGAGACGAGGCGGGAGAGAGCTGTTGCTTTTACCCAAGCACTATTTTTACTTCTAGCACCCTTTTTATCCGAGCAGGAACATAATGCCCCTCTCTAGGAACATCAGCACTGAGCTGTCCCAAATTACCGCGTTACATCTGTCTGAGGGAGTGCAGTGTAACTCAGCAAAGTCATTCGTCACAAAATTACAAACCTTTTTTTCAGAAGTAAATACAAGGGAATTGCTCCCGTTGATCACACTGAGCAGTTTGGAACAGCTGTCAGTCAAGATCAGCAAACTGAAAGGCACACACAAAATATTCAAGTCAGTTGGGCAGGACAGGAATTTGCTGGATTGGTGGATTGATGGATTTGGTGTATAAATGAAATAAAATCAGTTAGATAAGAAAAACACATAGCTCACCTCTGCCACTTAGAAGAATCTTGCTAGTATTTTATAATACTCTAGGTATATTCTTTTCTGCATTAACCTCTGTCTCATCTCTTTCCAGTTAAGAGTTCTTATCAGCCTGATTCCTGAGTAAAAAAGAAGAAAAGGAAAATAATTTTAGATGATAGAAATATCCCTGATATTTTGTCTCTTGTTTTTTTATCACTTGAGTACAAGGAGATAGGAAAAGTAAATGGATATAGTGGTGGTGATTCTGCTGCCCATATGATAACTTTTTCAAATGTTATCTGGACAAGCTATTAAGAATTTTTAAGAGAACTTTCTGAAAAATAGAAACCAACGATTTTTGTTAATTCAGCACTATTAACTCTAAAATAGAAATTCTGGGGATAAAATGAAGTTATTTCTTCAGGTACAAAGTTTTATCTGGTAATGGAAGCCATCACTTACTGATTTCAAAGTCCATTGAAGAAAAAAGAGAGGTTTTGTAGCTTCTCCAAATAGAATACAATTATAGGAAGGTACTTTATTAAAGGATTGACTTTTCAGAATACAGAGTCAGGTGGTCAAGTAGCTGAGTAGAAAATGCTCCAGATACTCTTTTAGTCTTTATTTAGAATATTCTTAATTCATACTCTTCTTAATGTACTTACATTAGAAATACATTTCTGAGCATCTCTGAAGTTTCAGAAGGATTTTTGTCTTTCACTGACAAATGTAGTTCTGATGCCTTTGAGAGGATTGGTGCAGCACTGTGAAAGGGTTCTTAATGTGGGTCTGTGATCTGTTCCCACCATTAGGCATCTTGAACAGAGCTGTACTGGCTGACTTTGTGGAATAAAGTCCATTAGCATTGTTGGAAGAATAATTTTTTCAAATATGTGGTAGATGTAATGTAATATTGGAATGAATAAATTTTATTTAAATATTTACTACAAAAATAATTCTGCAGAATTAGAGATAAAAGCTGCACAATGAACAGTTAGCACCACACAGGCCTGTTGTATTACCTAATCCCCACAAGACTCTTCTATTTTTACTTTTTTTTTTTTTTTTTAGCAAATCTGTCTTTTAAAACTCTGTTTATGCTGCTGAATCCTAATACTGGAACCCAAGGATTTTCTATTTAGCAAAGTTTGTACAGTTAACGATACAGCACAGATATACTTAGTTTGGTACAAAAAAAGCTTTTTCTTTTTTGTTATGCTTGCGGCTATTTTCCTATAGAGATAAGAGAAGCAGAATGGTGATCTTATATTATTTCCACTCAAGAGCCATGCAAAGGGTTTATTTAAACACCACAGTGTCAGATTATTGTGTTCATAGTTACAGCTTTCCTTTATCTTTGTGTCAGACAGAAGGTCTTCAGAGCAGGACCTACCTTGTATTGACACTAGAGGAAAAATCTGTTTTCTGCTTAGAGAGACTCGTGGGTTGAGTTTTCTGTTAGAGGAGTATCATCACAGATGTGATTCAAACCCCAGGAGTGGGGGGAAGAGAGCAGAGAGGGCACAGGGATTGCAGACAATCTGTCTGTCAGGTACCTGTCTATCAGCCCATGCCTGACTGCCCAAATCTTGAACGACTCCAGAACCAGTTGCCAGATACTTGGCTCTATGTTGCATTTTTTGGGCTTCTGTTGTAGATTTTCAGTGAATATTTTATTGTTTCAACAGGTACTGCAATGGCTGCAGGAGTTCTGCTGCGAAATGAACTACCATACTCCTCGCTGATAGAGAGCAGTGTGTATCTGGCAAATATGAGTTCAGGTAAGAATTAGTCTCTCATGAGCCATTCATAAAAAATGCTTATTTAAGTGCTCAATTCTGGAAAAAAAGCCACAGAAAATTTTAAACCCCTGAAATATTATCTGTGTTTATAAACTTCAAATGTCTACAAAAAACCAAACTGCATTATTTCATCAGCATATTGTGGTGATGATACATTGATCTTTTCTGTAATTGGCATTTTGTCAGATCTCTTGATGGAAGAAACTATGCCATTTTTGTGTTGAGAAACTGCCTAGCTCTCTGAAAATACAAACCTGCTGTCAACAAAACTCCCTTTTCTAATGATTTAAACTTTTACAGGATGCAATTCTTTCTTACTCTTTTGGGTGAATGTTTGTTTGCAAACTTGATAGATTGAGTAGGGAAGTAATGATGTGCAGCATTTTATTTGTCCCAGAAGGGAACTTCTCATATGCAAATTCCTCCGTACAAGTTTTGTAGTACAAGAAGAAATGCAGAAGAAATGACAATACCATCTATTTTAGGAAAATGCAACGGGATTAATTTGATTATTGACAAAGTTAAAGTGGATTTTCTTGATTACCCCAGCCTTCCTCTTTCAGTGCAGTCTGATGCACAGACATTGGGATGACAGAGGCTTTTTACATCACTGTAATCTATTCACCCAGTTGCTTTTCCAAGTGCTGCAATCTTCCTGGCCACCTCATTCTGCTCAGCACACTGGAAGCAAAGTGGGAGGCAATTTGCCACCTCATACCTACCTTCAGAAGCCTGAAGCACTCAGCTGACACACCTTCTCCTCCACATGATCTGCTTTCTCTCAGGCTGCAGGGTTAACAGCTTTGCTTCATAAAAAAGCTGCGCTCTGAAAAAAAAATCAGCCTTTTGTTCGGAATAACAAATTGTGTTTTGTTAGAAGATGTGAATGGTCCAGGCAAACAGTCTACAATTCATCATGTACTGAAGCATTTCAGCAGGAACACACTAATCCCAATCATTACACAGCTAATGATGCATTTTGGAGCAGCGAAGTGGAGGAGGAGAGGTGGTTGAGGAATGAAGAACCAAGAGGTGGGGGAGTATAATGTACTTCCTTACAGATCTCTCAGGAGGCAGAGCCTCCAGCTACATTTCGATTGTTCTGTTGAATCGAGTATTTTGTGTCTTAGTGAGTTCTGAATGCCTGTTATTGAGCAGGAACTAAATACTCCCATTGTTTATGAAAAACATTTTGGTTGTTCCCGGCGCGTTTCGAAAATTACCTACTTGAAATGCAACTATTTTCCTCAAGCGGCAGAACAGTTTGTCCCGAGCAGACGCAATCCGTGTGGAAGGGAGCAGCCCGGGGCTGGCTGGGAGCAGCGCCTGCATCCCGCGTTACCATGGCGACAGCGCAGCCCGGGGGACCAGCTGCCGGAGCGCGCTCGGGGATGCTGCTGCGCTCCCCTCTCCCCGCAACTTGAGCGCTCAGCAACTTCCCCTCGGCTCAGAGCGCCCCGGGCAGCGGCGCCGGGCGGAGCTGCGGCCGCGCAGCCATGCAGCCTTCCCCTCGCCGGCGCTCGGCCGTCAGCATCTTTAGCCATTTCTTCCAGGGGCGGAGGCATTCCTCCTCCGATCCCCTTCTCCGCCTCAGCCAGCGGCGCCGCAGCTCCGTGGTGGAGCTGCTCTCCTCGTCCACGCACCGGGTCATGGTGGCTCTGTCGTCGCTCAGCCCCGAGGAGCTGGATGCAACTTTTCCTGAAAAAAAAAGTAAAGTACTTTTCACTGAGACTCTTGGCAGTTCTGGGTATTTTCTCGGTATTGCTATACTTTTGTTCTGTTAACTGTTTTTTTTATGTGTGGATAAAATAGCGGGGTTTAATTTTCTTCCTGTATTTTGTATTCTGTATTTTGTTAATTGATTCCTTATTCAAGTGTTAATACATTTTTTATTCTAACAGCTCAGTTATAAACAACAGGTAGAACAGAAGCACACATTGATGCATACACCAAGGATGTGGTTAACTGTTTTGGATTTCAGGTTGAAGAGGACTGACTTTTTTTTCAGCTGCAAAGGATGTCACTCACCTCTAACTTCATCAGAAAAAATAACTGCCAGTAATGCAAACAATTTTTTTTCCCCTCAGAACCCTTACTTGAACAGTGAGCCCGAAATGTTCCAGGTGTTTGTGGTGTTTGTGAGCCCATCCCGAGGTGGAAGTGGCCGGTGCCGGGTGCGGAGCTGTGCTGAGCTCCCTCGCTAACGTGGCTTTGCTGTGTCGCAGGGAGCTCCCGGCGCCCCACGGCCAAGTACAGCAAGGTGGGCGAGCGGCTGCGCCACGTCATCCCCGGGCACGTGCAGTGCTCCATGGCCTGCGGGGGCCGCGCCTGCAAGTACGAGAACCCCGCGCGCTGGGCCGAGCACGAGCAGGCTGTCAAGGGCCTCTACTCCTCCTGGTGAGCACCTCAGCACTGCACAGTGCTGGGCTTCCTTAAAAACCAGCTGCTGAGTGGAAATCAGAACGGGAATTTGATTCGGAATTAGAACTTGACCTGGTGGTTGTTGTACACAGGCCAGGAAAGACCATGAAAGGTTTCTGTTGACTTGCAGTGAGTTTGGTTCAGATCCAGAAGAATAAATACCTATCTGTCATGAATTATAAAAAAGCTCTTCTGGGCTACTAAGGATTAGGATGCAAATTAATAAAACATGTTAATAATAGAATAGAAAAGTAAAAGCGTTTCCTGCAGATGAAATAATGTGGGCATGTGTTCAGAAGGATGTTCACGTGCAGCAAGAGTCACATGAAATGTATCTTTACATTCTTACTGTTTTTTCTAACAGCAAAAACAGCATTTTCAAACCTTAAAGGGACAAACTAGGATCTGGCTCCAGATTCCCATTCAAAGGAATTTTTGCTTATGTTTTAGCATTTAAGCAGTTCCAGTAATTGTCTTTTGATAATGTTCTATCTGTATCAGTTTAATTAGATTTATCACAAACACTATGGCATAATAGAATTTTTCAAAAGTAATTTCTAATTAATCAGCAAGGTATTTCTTTTTTGAATATAATGGTGTTCTCATTTCAGAAGACTCATACCCAGGAAATTATTAATGGTAACATTGTTATCTACTTTTCTAATTTCTCAGGATAACAGATAACATCCTGGCTATGGCTCGACCCTCAACAGAGTTAATTGAAAAGTACAACATTATTGAGCAGTTTGAAAGGTAACACATTTAGTCATTATTTATTGTAAGTATTACTGGTGTAATTCCTGATCCATTTTCTCTTTCAACATAGATTTGGATTGTTGATAAAGATCCTTTCATTTTAACGCTGTACAGGTAAAGATTTATTCTCCACTAAGAATAAATGTGTGTTTCAGAAAATAAGGGATAATGAGATTTTGGCTGCATGTGTAATACTTTGACTCATCTATTCCTTCTTTAAGATGTGCCATAAAAACCGTAATTAACCTTCAGCGTCCTGGGGAGCACGCGAGCTGTGGGAACCCCCTGGAGCAGGAAAGTGGCTTCACCTACCTTCCTGAGGCTTTCATGGAGGCTGGCAGTAAGTTCCCTCCTGCTGCTGTTCCTCATTAATTATTGAGTTTGGCATTTAGGGATCTTTTTACTTGAATTCCTGTGAGTTAAACTCAGCTGTGTAGGAAATATTGCACAAAACGGGATGTAAATGGGAAACCTGGCAAGTACAATAAAGAGCAAATAACATATTATTGAAGATTGTTTATTATGCAGAGAGAGATGGAGGGTTTGTGTTCAGGTGTTTAAAAAAAAGGAAGGACAACAGTAACATTTTTCTTTCTTTTGCATTCACAAATATTTGAACCATTAAGGGTGTGTCAAATTCTGGTACACTCATGTTTTCTTATCTACCCTATAAAAGGTTATTTCATGTGAGGGCACTGCTACTGACAGTGTTTTTGTATTTTCATATTATGGTGAGAAGAGAAAGTGCTTCTCTGTAAGAAACAGCTGTTGACTGAAGAAGTGCTTTTATTTCTGAACAGAAAAAATTTCCCTCTTCCTATATATAGCTCAGTAATTTTGCATGAATCACTGTTTTGTTACACCTTTTACATTCTAGCTGAACTTGAGTTTGACAAATCTTTCCTAGCTTCGTGTATCTATCAAATTTCAATAGCAAGCATACACTGAAATGGGAAAATAATCTCTTGCAAACAAGATCTGGTCAGATTTTAGGCTCCATGATGTAATTTTAGTATTATAATTTTTTATTAGTAATCTCTACTCTGCATATGGCGCTACACATTTCCCATTCAGTGTGGCAGAAAATCGTTGTTTCTCTTTTTATTTTAGTTTATTTCTATAATTTTGGATGGAAGGATTATGGAGTGGCATCTCTCACGACTATCCTGGACATGGTGAAGGTGATGGCGTTCGCCCTGCAGGAGGGGAGGGTGGCTGTGCACTGCCACGCAGGGCTCGGGAGGACAGGTATGTGCCCCATGCAGGAGCAGCACAGCTTCCTCAGAAATCCCAACCCTCTCTGGTTAGGAACAATTAATGACTGGGCTAGGTTCTACATCATTGCAAATGTATCTCCATAAAATGGTTAAAAGTGCTAAACTATTTGTCCAAATGTCCTCAATGGCTAGAGGAGATCAGTTTTAGTATATTAAAACCAAAGACCTGTAAGGTTAGAGAAGTTTTTAATCTGTATAATGGTTCTGTTGTATTCAAATGTGACAGCTGCTTTTGGAGGGGAAAGATTCCCCTGGTGCACTTTGACTGTCCAGTACTTATAACACATTCACAAACCTGCCACTCACTGATGGATCAGGTGGATTTGGTGGAGTAGCTAAGATTTAATTTGCTCCTTTCAGGCCATTTTTGGTTGTGCCCTTCCCTTAGAAGCCTCATTGCTCCCACATTTGTGGATGGTGGAGCTCCTGGAGAGGCTGTGGTGAGCTCTGAGTGCACTGAGAAGGGCTTCATGGTCTTGTGGCTCTGCACATGCTATTACATTTAAGTAACACCCTCACATAATAGGACACTGTGTCTTCACCTATAGTAATTTCTATCCCATGTATCCACTGAGTATTTGTTTTAGTCTGACAGTTCCTTTGTATTTTCCAGGTGTTCTAATAGCTTGCTACTTGGTTTTTGCCACAAGGATGAGCGCTGACCAAGCGATTCTGTTTGTCAGAGCGAAGAGGCCCAACTCCATCCAGACGCGGGGGCAGCTGCTGTGTGTCAGGGAGTTCTCGCAGTTCCTGGTGCCCCTGCGCAATGTGTTCGCGTGCTGCGAGCCCAAGGCGCACGCCGTCACCCTGGCCCAGTACCTCACCCGCCAGAGGCACCTGCTGCACGGCTACGAGAGCAGGCACCTCAAGCACGTGCCAAAACTCATCCACCTGGTCTGCAAGCTGCTGCTGGACCTGGTTGAAAACAGACAGGTGATAGAGGCGGAGTTGCTGGACATCCCAGACCTGTCCGCTGAGATCGAGAAGACTGTGTCCCAGCTGGAGCCCACGGAGCTCGAGCGGGAGCTGGCCAGGCACGACAGCGACGCGTCCGACTCGTCCCACACTCACTCCTCTGCCCTCTCCCAGGACTCTCCCTTCTCCCCGGGACATGAGTGTGATTCTTTTTGTAAAAGAAGGGATGTCGGATGCCTGCAGCCTCTTACTCATCCGAGAAGGCGTCTGAGCTACAGTGACTCAGATCTCAGGAGAACTGAGTTTCTTTTGGAACAGGATGACACTGCCTGGACAGTGCCTGCTCAGATCTTAGTCAACAACAAACCGAAGCAGAACAGTGGGGAGGAATGTTCTGCCACAGGTGAAGCAAAGCCACAGCTGGAGTTAAACAAAGAAGCATTAGTGCACAACACGTGCATGTTCTGGAGTCAAGGGAGGTTCAGTTTGGATGGAGGGAAGGATGGCTCCTCACTTCACCACAGAAGGAACTCTACCAAAGAAGTACAACGCAGCAGGACCTTTTCTTCAGGCCTGGCATCGCTCCACAATCCCAAGGAAACCGAGGTGCCCAGGCACAGCTTTGCCAACGAGACTGCTCACAGGAAGGACCACAAGACCAACAGATATGGCAGAAGATTCTATCTCTCCGAGGACTCTGACTCTTCCTCTTCCAAAGGGAACTTTTCCAGTGCAAATGAAAGCCAAGGTAGCAGACATGTGTCAGAGACAATTCCACACATTGTTGTGCAGTCGGAATTAAGTCTGGAAGCCCGAAGAGTTCTGGCAGCCAAAGCACTTGCAGATATAAATGAATTTCTGGGAGAGGATGAAGTGAAGCAGAAGGTAGAAATGTGGCAGGTAATTTTTAACTCAACTCCATGCTATGGGCTCTGCATATTTCACCTCAGTGAGTTCCTGGAATGGCAAAAATGCCACGTGGAGCTTTGAAATGGCACATTGGGATAGCAGTTTATATGAGATCCAGTAAATGACTGCACTTGTCAGTTATGGATCAGTTCTTTCACAGGCTGGCAAAATGCACCTACAAATTGTGGTGTCTAGCAGGAGGGTGGAGGCTCTGGTTATGTTCATTTTCCTGAGTGGAGGAAATTGATGCCATAATCTCTGGTTGTGTGCTGGTGGCACACAAATAGTACAGGTTTTAAGGGTTTGAGTTGGTTATCATCAGTGCTTTCTCAGAACTAATCAGAGGATTCGTGAGTAAATGAAAAAGAATTTAGTAGAAACTTAATTGCTTATCCTCAAACCCAAATCCTCTTAGCAACATTTGCTTTGAAGTTAGAATGCAAAGCTGCTTTATGTACTCCAGTGGAGTAATTGGGAGGTTCTCAGCTGCACTGCTTGTGTCATCCTTCTGTTTTAAAGAATCACTTATATTACTACTGATTAATGTTGATACTCTGGAAAAAAATACAAATTTTTTGGATAACTCTTAAGTCTTTTTTGTTGGAACATAAGCAGCCAAGTACTGCTACAATCAAAGAGAATGCTGGCAAAGGTAAATAGATGATGCATTTTCAGGTGTTGGGTTGTTTTGTTTTGTTTTGTTTTTTGTTTTCTGTTTTGTTTTTTGGTTTGTTTTTTTCTTTGTTTTAAGAAAGAACTGAATTCTCGAGATGGAGCTTGGGATAAAATCTGCACCGAGAGAGATCCTTTTATCCTCTGCAGCTTGATGTGGTCATGGATAGAGCAGCTGAAAGAACCTATTATATCCAAAGATGATATTGACATGCTGGCAAAAAATTGCACAGAATCCCAGGATGCACTCTACTTGCTGAGAAAGGTACATATTGGATCTGACAATTCATTCTTTAACTGTGGGCAAGGGAATTGAATTTTAAAAAAGCCACTTCAATCTCTTTCAAAATCAGAATTCGTTCTGTATCAGATCGTGTGAGTTGTCACTCAGTGCTGTGCTGTCACCATCAATTCTGTGGCAATGAATATGACAAGAGGAATAGCAGACACAATGCTGGGACACCAGGAGCAGCAGCTCAGCTTTCCTGCACGCCCTGCAGCTGGAGATCTGGAGGCAAAATGAGAAACCTTTGCTCTGGGACTCCATGGTGGCTTTTGTTATGTCCCACCTGGCAGCTGCACTTCGTGGTTGTCCCACTTGCTGTGCAAACATCTGAACCTGGCAGCTGCGGGAGGGCTGGGGCAAGGAATAGGAAGAATCTGCTAATTCAGAGAATCAGGCCTAATTCTTCTAGTCAGGAGCAGTCAGGACTGTGGCCACCTGTGTTCTGAAATCCCTGTGCAAACCAGTTACTTGTGATCTGAAATGTTTAACTGTGCTTTCCCCAAGGGTTAGATACACAGTAGATGAAAAAAAAAATAATTCTCCATTCTTGGTCTCTTAATTATATAAATTTCCTAGCTCTCTGGGAACTCTTTGTTTCCCAGGTATTTATGAAGAAAATAGAGCCCCTTTTATCTCTTCCAGATACCCAAAAAAATACAGCTTCTGATTAACAAGTTGTCAGAACTTCATGTGCAGTCTCCAGCTTCGTGACATGATGTTCAGAATTCCCAAGTTCATCTGAAAACATTGTGGTTTTTCCTGAAGCATTTTTCCACTTAATCAGTTTTAACTTTCTATTCCTATTAGATAAAACCTGCTTGACACCTGTTATAAATGAATGGGAAAGGAACTTTTTTTTTTAATATTAATTTTATCTTTCCTTATCCTATATTATTTCAGAATCCCACAATAGCTGCCCAGACCCCTGCATATCTTCTAGTCCAAGTGTCTTGCTCGAAACAGAGTTACCTGGAGCAGGCTGCTTGTGTGACAGATGCTCCAGCCCCTTAATTGAGCTGCAAAAGGGATGGGACAGAGAGCCACAAAGATCTGGTCCTCCCTTTATTCCTCCTTGCAAGCACTGCTCAGGTGTGTCTCTGCCAGCTTCCAGTGGTGACAGAGACTTGGAAGGACAGAAAGAGGGGCAAGATAGGGAAAAGAACATGAACATGTTGGCATTTTGGACTGAAAAGATCAAATCCCACCTTTCCTATTCCAGGAAAGGGTACTGTTTGTGCAGGGGATCTTGAAATTCCCAGAAATTCCAAGGAACTCCCAGAGCAGTTTGTGGTACTCAGGAGAGGAGTTTCCCATTGTGACTGAAATAATTTTGCAGAGGCTCTTCAGGCTGCTGGGAATTCCACACCAGCTCCTGAAGGTTTCAGTACAGGAAGGCACAACCTGATGTTCAAACCGCAGTTACCAAAACCTGAGTGTGAAATGCTCCTCATGGAAATATTTCTTCTAACGAGCTGCTGTTCCTTTTACCCACCAGGAACAGTGCCAGACTATCCTTTGTATCCTACACTGTGTGGTGAACCTGCAGGCGCTGCCAGCTGACGTGGAGGAGGCCTTACTTGCTCGTGCTATTAAAGCTTTCACCAAGGCAAGTAATCCTAAATAACTGTCTGTGACACTGTATTTACTTGGTGTAAATCATGAAAGGTGAATCAATCAACAGAGAAAGGCTACAGTGATTCCTTCACACTTCAGTGTGAAGCTTATTTATTTCAGAGTTTACATTTTACAGTAATCACATACATAGAGGGTTGGAAATACTCTCAATAAAATTAAATTCTGTTACTACAGCCTTAATCCTGGAGTCTCATTTTTCTGTTTCTGGACCACTGCCAGTTCATGGACATCTTCAAATTAGGGAAAATACCATTTTTAAGGGGTGACACTGACTAATCACTGGGAGTAGTTTACCAAGGCTTTGGTAGATTCTGTGCCACATGAAGTCTTTCCATCAGATGAAATCATTTTCTGAAATTGCACTGCAAGTCAGTTATGTTCCAGGCCTGTAACACAGGATGTGAATAACTAATTTCTGCTTTGGGCTCATTCAATAACAGTGACAGGTGAAGCTATTGCTCAGCTCAGATTTCTTCTCAAATTCAGCCAATGAAATCTGAACAGAATGTTCACCATGCTGCTTCCTCATCTCTTCTAAAGCTGCCTGTTAAAACAATCACTGCATTTCTTCTTCTTCTGATTCATTTCAATGTCTAGTCAGCATTAAACTGAAAACACTTAGCATTAAGCACTCCACCAAAAACATAAATTTTCTTTGATAAATCTCAAAGCTTTTTTTTTTTTAATGTTGTGCATCTACTTCAAATTTTGCTGTGTGGCATCTATTTAATAACTGAACTGAAACTTCTCTCTTTTATTAGACCAGCTTCGATTCTGAGAATGGACCATATGTTTACAATACCTTGAAAACTGTATTTAAACAAGCACTGGAAGAAAAAAGGAAAAGGATTAAAGAAGGAACAGATAATCCTTCTTGATTTCTACACGGCTCTGGCAAAGCATTATATGGGCCTACCAAAAATTATTTTGCATTTTCCAGCTACTGTATTTTGTGCTACCTGGCATGATCTACCTAACTTTAGGTAATAGAAGTTATTAACAAATAATTTTATTTTTTTAGAGGGAGTTTTAGTGGCAATTGTTCAGTCTACATAGTTTTAAAGAACAGCTCCATGTGACCATTCTCTGTAGCACTTGGTTTCAGGTACTGTGCTTTTATATTGTGAGGGGTTCTCCTGTTCTTAGATGTGTTTATTGATTTAGAAACCTCTGTTATTGGCAAGAAACATTTTCAAGTTACATGATTGCCATAAGTTCAGTGCCATGATCCACAAAAGTTTAATGGATTGAGTTAATATTTATGTATTACACATGTTTACATTAACGATATTTGATTTCACTTTGCAGAAAATAAATATTGACTGAACCTATGAAGCTGCTTTTCCTTTCAGAAATTGTGAAATAAGAGCAAGAGTAATAAGGCACAGATTGACAGATCTTGAGATCTGTTATTGACAGCAGACAATGTTTTCCTTTAGATCTCTGAAGTACTTGTAACCAATGTATTTCTAGAAGGTGTTGCAGTAGAGAAATGCACTGTGTTAAGCAGCAGTCATCGAGCTCTGAGTTAGACTTTTTTTTGCCTAAGAAAAACTGGTTTTAACAGAAAATTGATTGAGGCATTTTAAGTGCTTTGAGTAAGAGTAAAATCTTACCTTATTAGCTAAATTTTTATTGATCTTAAGTGAAAATACACTTCATTATGAAATCTTCATAAGCGTATGATTCTGTCCATACTTACATTCAGCAAATACTTGCATTAAAAAGTGTGATACAGTAATAATAATTTTAAAAATTTATATAAAAAAATTAATCAAAACCTTACTACCTGCAATACACTTTGTAGAGGCATTTTTATCTAATAAAATAGAAACAACTGGGAGATCATAACACAGTTTTGGATTACAGCCTTAGGATCTGGACTGGAATGCCAGTTTGCAGAATGAACAGTTCATCCAGTTTGATAGATGTAAGTAGTTAAACAAGAATTTATCCTTTTCCGAAATATTTTTCTTCCTTTCTGTAAATGACTAACATTTAGAGTTAAAAATAGACCAGTTTGAAATACAGATAATTTATACATGCCTCAACTGTTGGATTTTATATCAAATTCAAATTAAAACAGCTACTTTGGCAGAATCATCCTAAAATAGGCACTCTTGAAAGAAAATACCACATGTGAATCACAAATACAAATGCAGCTTCGAAAAGAAGCAAGGCAACATGACAGGCATTAGCAGTCAGGCTTGGGAGCACCAAAATGCACTTGCAAGTGTCTCCATTTCCCGAGGAATTCTTTGAGTCTATTACAGTTCCAAAGGAGCCAGCACCAACTGCTGGTGCTGTTTCAGCCCCAGACACTCGGGGTGTGGAAGCAGGGCACTATTGTTGAAATCAGTGTCATGAACAAGGGCATTAGCTTCAGCTACAATAACCTTTCTGAAGTTAATGTCAGGTGTTGGCATCTGAAAAATCACTTACACACAGCTACCCTACACGGGATAGTGCAGAACTGAGAGCCTTTTTATTTAATACATTTTTGGTGCACTGACAAGTGTGTTTAGAATTATGGCCAAAGTGGCCACCATATCTGATTGAACCCATCATGGACAAAACTAAAAACTGCCCATCTGAGTGAATAATCAAACCTACGAACTTCAGCAGCAGCCTCTTAATTATTCTGTGACCCAAGTGATGCAAATCGGGTGACCAAATTCAGTGGCTGAAGGGAGCCTACAGAAAGGTGAGGAGAGACTCTTCACAAGGTGGAGGGACAGTTCACAGGGAATGGCTTCCCAGTGCCAGAGGGAAGGCTGGATGGGATATTGGGAAGGAATTGTTCCCTGGGAGGGAGGGCAGGCCCTGGCACAGGGTGCCCAGAGCAGCTGTGGCTGCCCCTGGATCCCTGGGCACCACGCGCCTGCCTGCGAGGTACAAACAAAGTGTCTTGAAGGAATCATGACGCATTAAAACACGCGATTTAGCCTGGGATTTTACGTTGTTTCTCAGTTAATCTTTAAAAATACCTAAACAACTCTCCTATGAAATGTTTTTCTCTCTCTCTCTGGCAAGTTCAGTCACGCCCCCAGCTCCTCCTCAGTGCTCCCAGGCCGTGGCAGGAGCCGCGCGTTCACTCGGAGCTCCGCACCGTGGGCAGGACGAGGCGGTGCCGAGCCCCTCCCGGCCGTGGTGGCCCCAGGCCCGCAGAGCCCGGCGGGCAGCGGCAGGACCCTGCCCAGGGCTCCTCGCGGCTCCTCCGGAGGCGGCTCGGTCGCTCCCCGGGCGCCTGGCGGTGCCCGATCCCGCCAGGCTGGCTGCGGGCCCTGCTCCCGGCTCTGATGGAGGCAGGGGCCGGGGCGGGGGCCCGTGGGCTCGGGGTGCCGCCTGCCCGGCTCCCGGCACCGCCGCCTGGCCCCCAGGCGCCCTGCACAGCGGCTGCCGCGGTGCCCCCGGGTGCCCCGGGCCGCGCAGGCCCCGGCAGGGCCCCGGTCCCCGGCGTGCCTCCCGAGGGCCTCCAGCCCCGCTGCACGCTGCAGGAGGGACGCAGAGCAGCGGCACGCCTGTGGGACTCCATGGCTCTCCGCATCTGAGAGGAGACCCCAAAAGCCCCTCATGCACCTCACGAGAGACGCCAGCGCCCTCACGCATTGGGAGAGATCCCAAAGCCCCCGCGTGGCTCACAAGTGACTCCGCGTGGCTTACAGAGGTCTCCAGGCCCTGCACACCTGAGACGAGACCCCAGAAGCTCCTCATGTGCCTCAGGAGAGACCCCAGCCCTTAGGAGGGACTCGAAAGTCCCCACTTGCCTTACAGGGAACCCCAGCCCAGCTATGTGGAATCTTTTGACCTGGAAATCGACCGTGCATGTGGCTGGGTTGTTGTGCCTCCTGGTGCTGCTAATCAACCCTGCCAGGGCCCTCGCCCAGAGGAGCAGAGCTGGTGCAGCACCCTGGATTGGTGATGGCCCATCAGCTAGGTCCCATCAAGTCCTTATTGATTAGGGAGGACCTTTGTTTTGCCTGCTGGCATTGCTTGTCAGGCTGTGTCCCTGGCATCCCATGGCAGGAGGTCCAGGCCCCGATGATCCCACTGAAAGAAATGTGCCCTGAGCCCAGGGACCCTCAGCACAGGCTCCCCCAGCCCCCCGGGGCCTCGCCGCTGCTCACAGCAGTGCCCTGCCTGGCTCCTGGCTGCCCACACCGTGGGCATCCACGGCTGCTCCCGGGCCCGGAGCTCAGCCAGTGCTGGTGCCTGTGGGCTTTGCTCGTGGTACCACCCAGACATTGTTGTGACAACTCCATCTCTTTATTGGAACATAAGAAGGGGCCCTCCCCTACCCTGGCAGAGGAGGGGGCTCACCTTCAGCATTGTTTGGAGGGCAGGGCCAGGGGGCTTGGGGGCAGAGGAGGGGCCGTGTTGGGCTCAGCTGGGGCTGGAGGGTGCTGGGCAGGTCCTGGGGTCTGTGGAAGAACCAGGGGATGGGATGGGCTGGGAGGGGGCAGAGAGGGATCAAAAATGGGAGTGAAGGTGGCTTGGGGGATACCCATAGGAAAAAGAGGTGGCAGTGGGATCTACACGAACGAAGGAGCTTCCCTTGTCGATTGCTGTTCTGCTGTCCTCTGCTCAGGACTCTTGAGAGGGCTGCCTAGTCCCTTATTACTGCTGGAGGGGCTCCTCAAGTCCTCTGGCTGTGAGATGCAGCCACCATCTTCCAACTGCTGTCCACAGGTGCTACTGTGGAGAGAGGAGGTGGCTGAGGCCCCCAGCTGCCAGTGGCACACAGGGACCTCCTCCACAGCAGGGCCCAGAGCTGGCAAGGCTCCCCAGCACGGCCCCAGCCTGAGCCAGCTCCCCAGGACAAGGCCCAGCAATTCAGAGGCCAATTAAAGCACTGGACAGCAGCAGAACCCTCAGCAGAGTTATCTGGACAACCATGGACTCGCCACAATTCCACGGCAGCCTCACTGGGAATGTCTCCTGTCTACAAGCAGCTATTAAAGGAAGCTGTTCCAGGGGGAGAGCAACAAAACACTCACCATTTTCTCTTCCAGTAATACCAGATTCCAGCACAGCAGAACATGGAGAAAATCTCCAAACAAAGCAGGCCTGACATTAAGGCAATCAAACAGTGTGTTCCCTGACAGAAACCTTCTGCTGTTCCCTTCTGGGCACCGGGAACACGTGTTGAGGTGCTGGCTGCATCTGTGGGAGCAATGGGGAGCGTGAGGCCGTGCTGTGCAGCACTGCTGAGCTGGCAGCACGCTGGACACGGCCAGGACGTTCTCTGTTTGCCCAGAGCTGGGGCCTGCAGGCACCTTGCCGCCCCTGGGCACAGGCTGTGCCACCCAAGCAAGCCCAGAAGGCCTGGAGGAGAGCCCGGGGGCAGCGCAGCCGCTCGGGCAGCGGCTCCTTGGAGGGACACGGGCCAAAGGCATCCCTGCAGCAGCAGCTGCCAGCCCCTCCCTGCCTGCCCTGCCACAGCTCCCAGAGCCCCAGGGGACACAGCCAGGCCCTGGCAGGACACGGGGCAGCCCTGCCCGGTGTGGGAGCCAGGCCCGGCTCTGGCCCTGGGGGAAGAGGTGCTGGCACAGCCCTGCCGAGGGCTGAGCGCGGCTGGGCCTGGCACAGCAATTACCTCCTGTCACTGTGCCCGTGGCTGGCATTGCCCTCATTCCTGCAGCAGGGGCTGCGGGTGAGCGACCTCTTCCTCTGGGAAATGCCGCCTTCCAAAGAGCCTCTATGTCCATGTCTTGAGAGAGGAAGGGAGACAGCTGGATCAGGTGGAACTGTCCCCCATTTTAGGATGTGGAATATTCAGGAGGCAATACTTGACATGGATAAAGATCAGGGATATTCCCAGGCTAGTGGGGCTGAGGCAGTGCCCACTCTCTCCAAACAGCCTCTCCACCTGA
>VZRF01011420.1:0-122215 GCA_013396875.1 Vireo altiloquus
GGGGGTGTCCTCGGAGAAGAACTTAGAAAGTAATACAGTGCAATAGGACCAAACTACTGGGAAGGGCCAGGTGCTGAAGCATCAGCAGCAACCCCATGCCCTTTATGGGTAATTAAATCCATACAGCTTTAATGCTCCTTGATGGCTTTGGTGCATTCCATGCTGTCTTAGAGAACCTACTCTAGTTTAGCTCATGTGAAAATTATTTGCTTTGCGTGCCCCTAGACCCAAGTGCAGTAGGTGGAGACAGTCAGGAGGTTCGCTTCAGAAGCTTGCCCCTTGTCTGAACTAAAAAGCTCACAGGGGCATCTTTGGCATACACACTACTTGCAGAAAAGTCAGTAGGAATTCTATGCTTCATCCAAGTATGAAACTGAGTCCTCAGACAAGTTAAAAACAAGAATGTATACAGATATTTTATATAATGGTGTTTCATAATCTCCTATAAAATCTTTAATAAAACAGCCTGTTATTCTATATCTATTGCCACATTTGACATGAACATTTAATGTGCAAGTAGATTTTATTAATATATAGTTACTTTTTCAAAACAGAATTCAAATGGGTAGCTCCAAGTGACGCACTAAGAAAGGAAGAAAGAAATACAACACACACAAAAATACTGTTATCTGATGAATGTATACAAAAGAAGGTTCATCCACATACAGAAGAACTCTTGAAGACATAACAGTCATCTTAAATTGTTGCATCATGGTTTGACACTCGGCTTAGATGGTGAAAGCTAGGAAGTTTCTGTTTTAGATAGGCAGATAGACTCCTGGCATCTCACTGGAAACACTTTTTTAACTTCCATTGCTTTCCAGCTGCCTATAAATTCCAAACATTTTAAGTCAGAGTTTCTCAAACACCCTCTCCTTCTCTAGCTTCTAAACCTCTGTGATCACATGAAACAAATTAAGAAATAATGAAATGCTGTATAGTTTGTGCACTACATTATTTTCTTTTGTGTGCTACTAAAAGAATTGTTTCTTTTCTGCCATAAAGTACAGTACTTCCAGCTGCTTGATCTAAAAACACATCAGTATTATGGAACTGTTCTTTTGTCTTTACCAACTTGGCAATGGCTCAGAACAGCATTCCCATCAGACTTTGCCCGTGGAAGGAAAAAGAGAGGAACATTGCTTGTATCTTCAAAATTATTGTATGAAGTTTTATATATATATATGTACATGTGCATATATATAGATCCCATAATTGCCATGCTTTTTATCTCAGCTTTCTCAGATTTATTCTCCAGAAAGCATAATCAGGTGGTGAAAAAAACTGATCAACACCCTTTCAAAAAGCAGAGAAAACTGTTGCTTTCCTTTTTGCTTCCTCTGAATTCATATTGAAATGTCTATATTCTATCTGGGGCTAGTTTTTTGTTTGGTTTGGTTTTTTTTTTTTAATACTAGGAGTTTAGAGACATTTTATGGATGACATTTTATGGATGAAAGCAATCGTGGCATCATGGTCTACCAAAGAAGTATTACAAATCCATGATCTGGACTCTTGATACAAAGGGAAAATGCCCCAAAATGGCATTATTACTGCTTGGAGAAAATACTGAGACAAACATTAAAAGGAAAAGGTTCAGACAGACCTAAAATGCGAAACCATGGCAGAACTGAGAAAGGACTTCATCATCCACCATTACCTATTGATACAGAGAGGATCTGGAGAAGCCAACTAGCAACTGAGAGAGCATTGCTCACAACAGTTTTAGTAATGGTTGCTCAAAGACCACAGATGTCCTGTTAAGTAAACATCTCACTTGGCAGACACAATGCAGTCTAATCACTCCTGACCGTGAAAGATCAACTGGGAGTGATATCTGTGGGGACAGCATGAAGTAAAAGCAGGACCAAAGAACAGAAAGGGTAAAATCTTGAGCAGCTTCCCTGATGTAAGCAACTTTCCAGGTGTGAGTTTCAGCAGTACCCCAAAACATCAAGCTCTGAGTTGCTTTGCAATCTTCTTTGATAAGAGAGAAATAGATTGTATTTCACAGCACCTTCCCAGCTAAGAGGGCAGTCCTTAGTTCCTCAAATAATCCCCGTGTCTGAAGGAGTTTGAGATGAGCAGCACATTTAATTTCTGCACACTCCCATTATTTCCTCTCCATACATGTGTTTATGTGGGAGAGAGGGAGGGAAAAGGCAGGAGGGAGCAGCAGAGTCCTGAGCTAGCAGCAAAGGAATAGAAAGATTTTATTGTATCCCACAAGTGCTGGACTTTGGTCTTGCCAAAACAGGAGGTGGGGCTGCTGTCAAGTGCTTGTGAAATTGCATGAACCACGAAGGATAGAACAACTTCGCAGGAAACTTTGCTTTACAAATAGCACCCCAAAACATTTCCCTGAAGCTCCATTATATTTGAGCACAAGCTACAACTGCAACAACCTCCTGAACAAAGTTCAGTGAACAGAAAGGACACACAACTCTCATTACTTTAGGATTTTTTTTTTTCCATTTGGGTCTTTCGCTGATGAAATTCTGCAACAACCTTTAGAGAGTGTCCAGTTGCTACAAGGTCTACACAATCCCTTCTGGCTCACTAGGAAAAGCTTCACCATCTGTCTCAGGCCTGGAACTGCTCAGAATAGCTCCAAGGCTCTGCTCTTGATATCCATGCACCTCTCTCTGCACTCTCAGGGCTTCTCCAGCTGACTGCACTGCTCCCAGGAAAGGGCACTTTCCTGCCCTCCCTCCTTTGTGACTTTCACTGTGCCCTGAGTGTAGCAGTCAGGACAGCACACAGGAGTGTTTGGGGACCTCCAGCCTTGCTCTTTGGAACTGTGCTGTCTCCCTAAAATTCACAGGGCTTGCTTATTTCACTGAGTGACTAACAGGAGAGGACAGCAGAATGCTCTACTGCACTTTTTTTTTCTTTGAGATACCTGTAGGTTGACTTCTTGGTGGCCATGGGGCAGTGGCTGCCAACTCTGGGGCAGTGGGAGTGGAAGCAATACTCAGTGGGAGTTTTGCTATAGCTTATATCAGCAGCATTCTGCATCTGTGCTAATTTTAATCCCTACAATTTGTTAGTCCCTAGAGAGAGATTCCACCTTTGTTGGCACATCTCTGGCAGCTCTGTTTCCCTCTTGGGATGGAAATGTGCCTCACAAGAGAAAGCCTTGGCAGTCTCTTTCCCTCTGAGCCCAGCAGGTTCATCTCACCTTCATTTAGTAATCCTCTGCAGCAGTATTTGCATTTTATGCATTTGCAATGAGCACAGTGACAAGTCTCTAGCCAAGGTCTCTATGGGTCATTGCTGAGGCTCCAGACACCTGCCCTTTAGATCCAGCAGCAGGGAAGCCAAGGTGCTACTTCCCAGCCCAGGGTGCTGGTGGGTCCCTGCACTGGGAAGTGTCCCAGGAGAGGTTGCATTCTGGCTTGCATCGTGGTGCTGAGCCCTGAGGTCTGACTGGTCCTGTACCCACCCCAGTCCCATCATCCCACGGCAGGGGACACGGTGATGTCTGCCTCACCATGTCACACCAGCAGCTGCTGGTCTTTGCCCCTGGGCAAGGGGTGAGGGCCAGGAACAGGGTCACTGCTCCCCAGAGCCAGGCACCAGCTCTGCTGTAGGAGATTTATTGTCTACTTCATGCCTATTGTAGTCCCGGTGATATTTTTCATGTTTGCTGCAGGCCTGTTGGCAACATGAGTGGCAGATAGTCCCTGCCTAAGAATGGCAATGAATTGCTTTGATTTTCAAGTAGATTCAGGTTCCACCTGGTGACAGAAAAAAGTAATTACCAAAATCTTCACAAGAAGTGATTCAAATATATTCAAAATATATTACATACTAGTATTTACCAAAAATCCAATCATATCAATGACATTTTATAATCTTTACAACTATGTGGAGACCTCCAAAAACACTGACTTGTCACAGAAATCTCCATATGTTTTGCAAAAGACCTACAAAATATCCTTTCATTATTCATAATTGCAAACCCAAGAGAGACTGCTGTGATCAGTTGGCATGACACAGGCTAGGGATACACTTCCAAAAAAGTCTTGAATCACTGAGCATTTCTTTTAGAAAAGCATCCACTTCTCTTAAATTTTTTTACTGCAGCAGAATTCACCACAGTTCTTGAAAAGCTGTTCCAACAATTAAAATACCAGTGTTTGAATTTGTCTAATTTCTTTAACAGACACCAAATCTTACCTTTGCTAATTTAAAGAGCTTCTGTTACTGCATTTCTGCCTTTCTCAGTAGGTTCACTGAGACTCTCATGGGACTGAGCCTTCTCCTGGCCATTAGAGACAGGTTGAGCTCCACAGTGCATTCACAAGGAAATGCTTTTCTTTTTGTAGCCTTTCAGACTTTGTGGCAAGATTATTAATTTCAATATATTCCACATATCTCTGACACCAGAATGGAACAGAGTGTTCCAACAAGATGGCACCAGTATGACAAACATGAGTTACAGCATCTCTGCCGTTACTTGTCTGTATATCTGAGGTTGGTTTACCTCCTTTTTGATTCATTGGGGGCTCATGCTCAGATCCAACAAGCTCCCAAGTCTCCTCCAGTGTCTCCTTTCCTCTAGCAAAGTCACATCTTCTTTTGTCTCTTCTTTGTTCCAGGCCATGCAATACTTCATTGGGACATATCAGAATAGATTTTTGGCATCCAGCTCACTGAGCACAGCAGAGCCCTCTGTGCATGTCCTCTTCATTTAATTTGTTCTACTTCAGTCAGTGTAGCTGATTCAGGCTACCACCATCTTTTCATGTTATACAAAATCAACATAAAGCTTTTGCAAAAATGGGACAGTGGGGATCCTTTGAGATTAAAACTAAAATAATTCATTTTAGATAAAAAAATTGAAGTGTACACGGAGTAGCATGGAGAATGTTTATTTTTCCTTTCTCTGCAGAAGTGAAGCCTAATGGCATATTCTTAGGGGTCACTGTACTGTGGCTGGTGAATTTCTGTGTTCTCTTTATAGCTTTGTAAGGCAGAACCCTAGAATCAGCAGGGTTTTGAAATGCAAAGTAAGATTTTTTTTCTTTACATTTCAACTCCTTCAGATTCTGAGGGACTCAGCTGGTGGGTTTTATGGCTAACAAAGGCAGGTTGGAGAAAGTAGCAGACTACCGATGCTTTTAAATCCCAGCCTGAGAAGTTCTCACTCCACTGAAATTCTGTATCTGTAATAAATACAATCCACACCAACACTTGGGAAAGTTCATTTTTAATCCAATTTAATCTTAAAAGACAGTAAAATATTTTTCTGTAGATTCTTGGGTTTGCCTCATATCATTTTTAACGGGTGATCATTATTTTTTGTTGAAGTTGTTATCCTTCTCACAAGAAGAAAAAAGAAATTGTTGGAATGGGAAGGCACAAGCAGTGTGACCAGAACTTCAAAAAAGTGTAAATTATCCAAAATTACACCTGCACCTCAATGCTCAAAGAGGATAAATAGCCAGATACACACACATCCACATAAACTCCTTTTTTCTTTGATGTCCCTAATACAGATGCTGACCAAAGGCTGTCTTGTTTACTTTTACGGAATAAATACGTGAAATAAGAGCTCAAGGCAGATGTATTACTGGCTAGTGATTTCCTGTTGTGTTCACTGAAGCTACAAGGCACAAAATAAGAAGAAAGGAATAAAATCCAGGTTGTAATACAAGCTTGAACAGCATATTGATGCTGGTAGGAGTGTGTTTTTCTGATGTATTTTTTTAAGGTATATGTGCAAGTGCCAGCTTAGTCACTGATTTCACAGAAAACCTTTGAGCACTGGCTGACTCCCCATGTTTATCCTGCAAACAGCTCTTTACAGAGGTCACATCTCCAACATCTCCATTGCTCTCCAGCCATATCTGTGCTCCAGTTTCCACACTAGTCTCCTTTTTCACCATTTGTCAGTAAATTCACCACCTCCCTTCTCCCAGTCCTGCTTTTACCCACACTGTAAGGCAGATAAGAGAGAAACCCACTGTACCAAAATAAGCCCCACTCACAAACCAACCAAATCCTGTTCCCCAGTCCAGGCCAGGGTGTTCACAAATCACAAATTTGTGTTCTCTAATACACTGGTCTCTTGTTCTTTTTCCAGGGTGAGGAACTAACCATCATCATATTTGGAGGAAAACCGAGAGCAGGTACCTCTTCGATGCCATTGCTGCAGAGACACGTGGAAGAGATTGGATTCTGCACAGAACTGGTCTGCTTTAGTGGTCCCCACCCATCCCACATTGTGAAACCATGCAGCAGCTTTCTCTCCTTTATGTCTGCAACGAGGTGAGTGGGCACAGGGCTTTCACAGGCAGCATGAGAGAATGACTGCAGTGTGGCCAAGCCTGAGACAACATCTGTAGCCAGCAGCCTCTGGAGCAGCACCTCCTGTGCAGCTGCAGCCCCCACTGGTTGGCCCTGCTCTGGGGTCTCTAGTGCAGAGCCGTGACACACAGTGCAGACACATCCTCTGGGTCCCTGCTGTTCCTCAGGTTTGTGCAGCAAGCACTGCTCTGGCTGGCTGCCTGCTGGTGGTTGCTCCAACAGAGGTTCTTCTGCTTTCCTCTGTCCCAAATACACAGCTCTCATAAACCCTGCTGACATCATTCCTCTGCACGAGGCCCTTCATTTGCAGAGTCTATAGACTCAGAGGGGCACACTTTTCAAGAGTTTATTTCATCAGAGACTGTAGTTATGTGCTGTATTCTACAGCAGTGAAGATGGTTAGTTCATCTATCACCTTGAACTGTCTTTCACTCCACTGTCGATATTCTGCTCCTCTTCAGCCCTTTCTCACCATCTTCAGCTACCCCTTTTTGTAGTATCTTCTCCACCTTCTTCCCACAAAGGAGCTGATGAGCAAGTTGCTTTCTCTGCACGGTGCAGAGCAACCATATCTCACATCAGACCTTACTGCAACCAGCAAAGACTCTGGAGAGACCCAAGTCTGAAGGTTCCTCCACAAGACCTAGCTCACTTTGAGGAAGCAGCCCTTAGCAGCCAGCCAGAACTGCATTTGTCTTCCTGCAGCTGACATAAACTGCAGAAGTTCATACTGCTCTGTTTGGCGTCACGTCTAATTCAGAAGAACTGTGACCATGTGAAACTACCTGGATGAAATCCTTATTGAGTGGTCTCAAACTGATTGTTGTGAAAACTGGACATTCTTGTTAAAGCATGCTGGACTTGCACATGCAACAGTTTGTCGGGAGCAGTTTCCTGTGGAGAACTAGTGTTGGGGAGCTCTTTGCCAGAGTAGCCTGTGGCTGAGGCCTTTTCCTGCAGAGCTTTGGAAGCAGAATTAATCTGCTAGGAACTGACAAGGCATTTCTGTCACAGTAAGTGGTTTTTGTACATTTTAGCTATGGTGGAAGACAGGAACAGGAGGAGTCACAAGCATCTTAAGGAGCTCGAGATCAAGCTTATAACTTCCTGCAATGTCCTGGCAGGAACTTCACTTGCTGGTGCTGGCAACCCAGACTGGGACAATCCCTTCCCAATTGCCTTACTGGACTATCTGTTTACTACTAAAGCTCTTGTAGTTGCAAACTGCAATTCAGATTTCTCTGAAATAGCAACAAAGGCGAAAAGAGATTTTTCGCATGGAGTTGAAAGCATGGTAACAGTTGAGTTTGTGAAGCTCTGCCCCACCATGGTGTGGTTCCCTCCTATCAGAAATCATAGTGTAAATTCAAGGGCACAAACTATGTGCTGTGGTAACAGCTACTCAACACCGGGGACAGTCTCCACAGAGAATCAGATTCTTGAAAAAAATCCCCCAAGTTTTCAATAAATTTTCTCTATGGTTACTGCATCCCAAGACATGCCCAGGCTGCAGTCACAGTTCAGGATGGAGACAAAAGTGAGTGATCACTACAGTTGTAGATCTTGTACTCTGGGACAATTGTCTGATTTGTTAGATATGATTATATAATACTTAATATAATACTATATTAATGTTTATTAGATGATATATTGCATGTATTGCATATTATATTAATGGCAGGTTATGTATTGAACTATGGGAATTAAGTTGACTACTTAGTTGTTCCTCTTTTTTTTCCTACCCCAGCTTTGAAAAAAACCCAAGCAGTGTATGCTGTGCAGAATATGGTCCCATTGAGAACATTTCTAAATATTATCTCCATCTGTGGTGAGGCAGAATTGTCAGGATGATTTCTTCTATGCTATTTTGAACATACATCAGTTTATGTTAATACTTACTAACTACTATTGAAAATTTTATTTGAGGAGTACTGAGTTACAAAGACTACATAAGAAAAGATCAGTCATCAATCATCAGGTTCATAAGCAATGTTTTAATGACTAATTTTTTTTTTACAATAAAATCAAATTGAGATCAATATCTGAGGGTCAAGGATGTAAAATTAAGTCAGTGTTCTGACCATTCTAGTAAAACTTAATGTTGAGTTCCTCAGTAAGTGGAGCAGAAATCCGCAAAGTCAGTTTCTGTGGAAGAAAAGAGACACAAAAGAATGAGTTATGTTAATGTGAAAAAAAAAGCAGAAACAGAGATTAAGAAGTGAAATTTGAGTTTAGACCTTCATGTTTTGTTTAACATATCTGGTAGGTGAGACTGACTTGATGGCAGCATGCATGTTCCTACTGCTGTATCCAATTCAACATCCCTTTTAGAAATTCAGGAATGGTTTAAAATTAATTAATAAAATGAATTAAACATTAAATTATAAATACAATATCTGTCATACTCTCTTTTCAGTTAAATTTAATGTATTTTGTGCTACTCATGTAATTTCCATTTTCAGTACTTCACCAGTTTTATCCTTAGGTTTCAGAATTAATAATCTCTTAAAATGCATGATATCCATTCACACCTCTTAGCTATTTCTTTGCCAGCCCAAAAATTCATGTTAACATTAGTCTAATAGTCTGTGCTTACTTAGATCACTTCTTCAAAGTATCTAATATTTTCATCTTTCATCAGAAACAGTTCAACACCACTCTTAGTGAGTTGGAATTCCACTTCTTGAATAATTTGCCTTTTCTTCACATACAGGGAAAAATCTAGACAAAATCCTGCAAACCCATCTGTGGAAATGGCGAGGCCCTAATGCTAGGTCCTGTCTACAAACAACTCTATGTTCATAGATTTTTCAGAAAGCTTAGATTATTATTAAGAATAAAAAGCAAGCTTTTCCTCTCTCCAGCTGTGTTAGCTGGGAGATCATCTGTCTGTCTGCGCCTCTCAGTAAAGAGAACAGTGCAACATAAAAGATGAAAACAAAATCTAAAATAGAAATTCTCATTGGCCAAAGAGAATACTTTTTCAAAATATCCCTCATGTTTACATTCTTCTCTACTTAAAAACAACTCTGACTGACTTAGTGCTGTAAAAATCTGTCAAGCAGAAAATACCTAAAAAATCCTTCCTAAGTTTCCACACCCATCCAAACACACTATCCTGAAAATTGTCAGAGGGGCTACACCGGACTGCAATACTGCATGGATATTGGGAGCTGTGGATGTTGGGAACCTCTGCACTTCCCAGCAGAGGATGCAAACGTGATAAAAAGAACCTTCCCTATGCCCAGGTCATTTTGTTGTCAGCACAAGCCTGGCCAACAGATGTACCCTTCCAACATCCCTGCTGCAGTCACTTAAGGCACGAGACTCCAGACAGTTCCTTAAGGCATGAAACTCCAGAGGAAAAAAAAATAACAGACTCCTAATAATAGGAAGATTCTGTGATATTGAAAATGTCAGCTCAGGGTAGCGCTGCATGAATCAGAGAGAAAGAAGTGGCTTATTACTAAGCAACCTGTTTCTATTTATATACAAATAAATATGGCTCAATAAGCACTTAAGCACTGCTATTAGGTAAATATGCTTTCTGTAAAGCAATACCAGTATGGTAGAAGTTACTTTCTACTGTAGCCCTTCAAACCACTGGGTCCCTGCTTGTTAAACTATTATACAAAATGTAATCTCACTAAGGCTGTAAGAAAGTGGCAAATCTTCCCTTTGCATTTTATTTTTTTAGTTACATGAATAAGTTTTCAAGATCTAAACCCAAACCGCTTCTAGTGCGTTTTTTTTGTTTTGTTTTGTTTTCATTTTTTTTTTAGTTAGAGGATCAAACATGAGATAATCATAGGTAGTGACATTGTAACATCTGTACAGGAATGGTGGGAGAGGTTTGACCAAATCTCTTAGATTTGGGAGAGGAATATACTTAGCTGCTGTAAAGTAATTTAACTTTAGTGCAGTTTTGAATCCCTACAACATCAGCTTGGTGGGATTTTTTCCTCTGGCATTTGAAATAGATCTTAAGACACAATCTTTTGCTCTTAAACCAAATTTTAAGTTATACTTTTGTGACAAGCTTATTAGTCTTTTTAAATCATCTTCGTATGTGAAGCTGTTAGTCTGCAGTTATCTTCTGGATTTCTGTGATTGGTACCTTCAGCACATCTCAATAGAATGTTTTCTTTACCCTGCCACATTTATGTTGCTCTCAGCTTGCTTAGAGGCTGTTAAACAATTTCTTCCCTTGAGGCAATACTGATTACATTTATTTATGACGTTGTCTCTGAAAGTGAGATTTTTACAATTCTCCAGGGCAGAAATTTATTCTCAGCAATTTTCTTCCTTTACAGATACCTTCAACAAAATAAATGGTAGTACCAGGTATGTGTAATGGAGATCACTCTTTGGTTACAAATGAAACTTAAATCACTAAGCCATGTGGGTAAGGTAACTCAAGATGTGACATCCACTACTTGTTGCCCCACTTATCTTTCACTGCACGATGATTTAGTGGCATTTTGCAGTATCAACCCCAGGAGTTCCCTAGATGCAGACCAGTGCTGAGATGTGAGTACACATCTCATACAAAGTGTATGAACCACTTCAGCTTGGTGGCTGGTGACAGACACAGGACAAGTGGCCAGAGGAAAGGAAGCAAAAGGTTTTGCTCCTTTTGTCTATACTCCCGTGCAAAAGAAAACTGGGACCAAAGAAGCTGTTGCAGCTGAGGGTTTTTAGGGGTGTTCAGTCCAGCCCCTCTGGAATGTCCCCATGTTGGTGCCAGAGGAGCTCTGCACAAGCAAGACAATGCGTTTTGTGTGGAACACTGAGGCTTGGCACTGTAAGATGCTGAAGCTATACCTCTTTGGAAGAGAGGGAGATGCTCCTTAGAGCCAATTACACTGGAATAACTTTTGGACATCAAGTAATTGTGAGAAAAAATTCACAACACTTCTTTTCAGCAGCAGATAAAAAACTTTGACAAGTTTTCTTATTTTATCAGAATGATAAGAATGCCCAGAAGACTGCTAATTGTGCTCTCAGCTCATGGACCTCTATTTTCTTTCCAGTATTTAATTTAAAAATTTGTATAAGTGGCAGACATCAAGTAAAAGGAGTGTAAATGCAATAGCAAAGATTACTCTTCCTAAAAGAGCTCTTGCTTTTGTTTTTTTTTCCCCTCTCCTATATGTCAGATTCTTGTGTCAAGAACTGGTCTCTGGTTATACTTGGAAATGTAAAGGGGTGTGGATGAGAAATGGTTCCTGTCCTTCACTGACTTAATCTCTCCTCTCTGTTCTTCACCTCCCTTTCCGTAAGTTTGTTGTTAACCTCTCAGTCCAGCTCTTACCCCACTCATCTCAAAGGACAAAGCACCTCCACGGATGGATCTTCCATTCAGAGACACAGCTTGAGGTCTCAGTTTCAGGCCAAGAATGGTAATTTTGTTGTACTTCAGAGTGTCAGCTCCACGGTAGCCATTCTTAACTATTTCTGTCTTCAGGCTTCCCTGGAAAAGCCACAGAGAAAACTTTAGGACCATGACAGCTCTTTAAAGGTGACCTGCAGCACACTGTTACAAGATTTCATCCTTGCCAATGAACATACAGAATGTCTTCCAATGTATGCATTGAAGGCATAAAGGAAAAAACAACAGTCACATTAATTTGCACATAAGAAAGGTTTCATGTATGATTATAAACTAAGACAGTAAATAGCATTTACAGCATTCACTGGATTACGAATAGAAAAATATGTCCAAGAAGACATGTTTTTCTATTTTTAATCAATGTCAATTTTGTTCTTGTACCCATTACAGAGTGTAGTGGCATGTGCAAAGCCAAAATCCAGATACAGAGATTCAATTAGTGACCTTAAGACAGATTTAGTTAACATCCAAAACTAACTGCTTTAAAACACTAGCATCTTCCACAAACATCAGCTGCTAGATATTTTGGCCCTATTTTGTGCATGTCCTGCTAGAAATCTCTGTTATATTTTTCCCAGCTTTAAGGAGACTAAAGGAACATTGTATGTCCACAGGGTTTTGTTTGTTGAACTTCTTGTTTACTATACATCCCATATTTAGGGATGTACCAAGAAGACATACAGAGTCATTAAACTAATTCATTTGGATCGGTGACAGTAATTTCCCATACATGCAATGAAGAGGAATCATCACATTTATTAAGTGATCAAAGTTGTTACAGAAATAAAGATGAATTACACTGCTCAGGAAATGATGGATTGCTATGCAATCATGACTTTTTAAAAATATGCCAAGGAGAAACCCATGATGGAACCTTTTGCATACATTAGCTTATGTTATTTCAGTGGTGCATTGTAGGAGGGGAGCAGGAGTTAGATCACAGTATTTGTAACTTAGGGCTGTGCTTATTTCAGGCACCCACACTAAAAATAAGTGCTAAGCCCCAGCACACTCATTTAAACTGACTAAATAAGTAATGTTGGCTATTATTCAGCAAACAGGGAGAGGCCTCCAAAAGTCTCCAAAGAATCTTTTAGGGTACTTTTATGTGGTGTCTTATCCCCGCTGGCAGAGCTCCAGCACAGAGGGAGGCTCAGTTTAGAGAGAACACCTCCCTGTGGTGGTTTATTGCTGTCTCAGGTGTGGCTAAGCAGGACAGCCAGCTCAGGTGGCCACACAGACCCAGGAAGCACAGTGTGATGTTGAACTCAGCTCTCAAGCCCAGAGGCCCAGGACAGGAGTCTTCAGTGGACACCATTTTCCCTGACCAAGGTCTAGAACTGGAGGTCTTGGGGGAACAGAATCACAGAGTATGCTGAGTTGGAAGGGATTCATAAGGATCATGGAGTTCAACTCCCTGCCCCGCACGGGACAAGAGGATGGTGCGGGTGGATGTGACCCTCTCCTCCCCAGGCACCTAGCACTTAAAGCAATTGCCCAGGAAGGTTCTGACTTCTTGTTTGAGGGAGTTACGGATATTGCTCAAAAACCCATAAATGCAAAGCAACATGAAGCCCTTGGTCTGATGCCAGGAGCCAGGATTTCTATACTGTGAGTGGAAGGGTCATGAGTTTTCTTTCTTACCATCTAGCTCTGACCCTATCAACTTCACCTTTTTTCCCCTTACATTTTCACCCTGAAAACTGGACCACTTTTAGGAGAAATTTGCTTTCAGGCTATTTAGTCACTTAGTGCCTAATGCATCCTTTCAGAAGTTCCCATTTCATTGGGCAACACTTCCATCACCATTCCTTTAGTATAGTGTGGATCCACTTGGTACAGGCTGAGCACACCTGCCTTGTCTGCCACCCCTGGGGATGAGAACCTCCCTGCTCATCCCTAAAGCACAGTGGATCTTATACACCTGGCTCACATATTTTCCTAGCCTGGTGGGCTTCCTATAAGGGGGAACTTTGACTTAGGTCACTTAGTCACTATGCACCTTGGAAGGAAAACATCAAGGGAATTAAAACGCCAACTGCAGTGAGACAGCAGCACAAAGCAGGAGCTTGAATCATTCTCTGAGACTTAAGTGCCTGCCCTAGTCTTGAATTCTTCTTTACTCTTCCAAGTTGTTTAAATTAAAATATAAATTAAAGGGTCTAATCCTGTAGCTGTTACTTTTGCAATGCTCCATGCTGGGTTCAGAGTAAATGCAATGATGTCAGACCTTACCAGCACATCTCTCAGGGAAAAAAACTTGTGCGTTCTCCTAAAACTAGGTGTGAATAAATTATTCATCCTCTTTTTTTTAAGGATATAGAAATGTGCAACAAATACTAAGACCTTCATACATTTCTCATACCTCTAAAATTTGCTATTTGAGATGGACCATTTTCTTTATAAACACAATAAAAACTCAACATTAAAGATTATTGGAATGCAGATAGGGAATTCAGACATGGATTTACAGGCAGAAGTCAAATATGAGCAATGAGAAATGGAAGTGCCAGAGAATCAACAATCTAATTTGCACAGTTCAGAATTTAATATAAAACTGGATATTGTTTTTCTGTAGCCTTCCTGCAATAAATTACTATACAAAGACTACAGAAAACCGAAGTGGTTTTTCTTCCTTTTTGCTGTTGAAACATCCTTTTTTTCTGAAGAAGAAGAAACGTTTTTCTTGGTAAATCAAGAAAAAATAAGTTAAAATTAAAGTCTACCCATGTGGTAGTAGTTCCAGGAAAATATCTCACAAATATACTAGGCTACATAATAAAGCCCATTGGCTTAGCCTGGATTGCTCTTGCTCTTGCTCTTGCTTCTGGAAAACAGACCTTCTACAAGCAATATCACAATAGGGGTTAAGACAATTTTATTGTTTTGAATATTTTCTGTAGATTACTTTGGGGCTTTTAGGAATACATGCCATTAAAATCCTGTAATCATTTAGGTTGGAAAGTACCTTTAGGTATTTAGGTTCAACTATTAACCCAGCACTGCCAAGTCCACTACTAAACCATGTCCCTGAGGGCCACAGCTACACATCTTTTAAATACCTCCAGGGATGGTGACTCCAAAACTTCCCTAAGTAGCTTGTTTCAGAGTTCAACAGCCCTTTCAGCTAAGAAATTTCTTTTAATATCTAATCTAATCCTTCCCAGGTGTAACCTGAGGCCTCTGGTCCTACACTTGGAAGAAGAGACAGACCCCTCACCCTCCTTTCAGGCAGTTGTAGAGAGCCAAAAGGTTCCCCCTGAGCCTCCTTTTCTCCAGGCCAACCAAGCCCAGCTCCCTCAGCTGCTCCTCATGCAACTTGTGCTCCCTTCCCCAGCTCCTCTGCCCTTCCCTGAACATAGGGTCTGAGGTCTGGCCTCACCAGTGACGAGTACAGAGGTACAGCCATTGCCCTGGTCCTGTATATTTCTGATAAAGTAAGGATGCCCTTAGCCTTCTGGGCTAGTTGGGCACATGCTGGCTCATGTTCAGAATGCTGGGGACCAAACCATGCCACAGCCTACATACAATATCCTATTTCTTACCAAATGCTAGAATTGCAGCTGAAATGTGATCTGTATAGATGGGTTATTGAAGTAGGTTAAGGTTTTTTTACAATAACTCCCACAACTTTCTATCATATACTTACTGAGCTTATGGCAGATATATTTTATAGTATTTTACTCGATTGAAGCCTTGACTGTTGTGCTTTTCTATAGGTCTTTCTCATGTCTGCACAGAACTGAGCACTGTGTGAAAGGCATCAGTGCACTGACCCTGAGCTAATTTGTTCCTGTGCTGCACAGAGCATCTGATCAGCACAGCGGGTTGCCAGTAGTGTGCTGGATCTCTCCACAGGACGCCCACCATGGGAGCAGTGTCTGCGCTGTCAGACAAGGAAACACAAGCTAAAGAATTGAGACTACATAATTCTCTGCACCACAAAACAAAACCATCAAGTGATCAAAGTTAAAAGGTTGCTGGGATATCCTGAAGTGAGGAATCTAGCCTTCTCCCACCCATCACACTGAAAGTGTTTGCTGGAATGAAAACAAGATAAAGGTCCCTTGTCTCCAGGAACTGCAACTAAGAAAAAAACAGTTGAAAAAGTGGGTTTTTTCAGATTTGTGTCACAGCAGGGACATTAATGACGTGTCATGATACTCAATGAAGCAAACACAAAACTGCAGGATCATAGTTGGACTATTTTGTAGCTAGCTGTAAAAGAAGGCATTAGGTAGCTTACCGAGTTTACAGACTGAGCTAGAAGATAAAAAGCTTTCCAGAGAAAAGTTAGACATCAGCACCTTACAATGGATACACTAAAATACAGCTACCTATATGTAAGTAGGTACCTTGTATGTTGCCACTTACTTTGCTGAATGTATATTTAGCCAAGAAGTAGTTCTCTTTTTCAATAGTATCTGTCAAAACACAAAGCAAGGACAATTGATATCAAAACAGATAGAAAGATCCATAAGCAGTTCACATTATTGTAGCAAGTGGCTACGGTGAGACTAAGATGTTTTGTCAGCTATTTAATCTCTTCCTCTAGTCTTAGGTTGATCTCAGGAGAATACAAGGTGAGAGACTGCCCTCTCTCTAGCAGACTAGCTGCTCACAGTGTCACACATTTCTCATATCAGAATGGTGACTTCAAGAGCAATCTTCTTTTTGCTTTCACAGAATCACAGAATAAGATTTCTTAGAAGGGACCCTCAAGGATCATCAAGCCCAACTCCCAGTCCTGCACAGCACCATTCCCAATAGTCACACCATTTTCCCAAGAGCATTGTCCAAATGCTTCTTGAACTCTGTCAGGCTGTGCTGTGACTGCTGCCCTGGGGAGCTGTTCCAGTGCCCAACCACCCTCTGGGGGAAGAAACTTTTTCTAATATCCAATCTAAACTTCCCCTGACACAACTTCGGGTCATTCCCTTGGGTCCTGTCACTGATCACCACAGAGAAGAGATCAGTGCCTGCCCCTCGTCTTCCCTCATGACGAAGTTGTAACTGCAATGAGATCTCCCCTCAGTCTCCTCTTCACACTGAACAGACCAGTGACCTCAGCCATCCCTCATATAGCTTCCCCTCAAGGCCCTTCTCCATCCTTGCTGCCCTCCTTTGGACACTCTTTAATAGTTTAATGTCTTTTTTATATTGTGATGCCTGAAACTGCTCCCAGGACTCAAGGTGAGGCCGCCCCAGTGCAGAGCAGAGTGGGACAATCCCCTCCCTTGCCCGGCTGTGCCTGATGCCCCCCAGGACACTGCTGGCCCTCCTGGCTGCCAGGACACTGCTGACTCAGGTTCAGCTTCCCATTGACCTCTTTACTGTTCAAGCTGGGGTCAGTTCTCCAGTTATTGCCAGCAGGAGCCAGTGTCATTATGCTGCTGAAAAGGCAGCCTGAGGAGAGCCCTGTATTCAGACACTGCTTCACACCTGGGGACCAGGCTTACCAATGGAATCACCATCATCCCAGAAGAGAGATCCAGAAGCTTGTCCTTGTTCATCCAGGGCAATAATCAGTACAAACGGGTTCAGGCGGCTGTTGACAAACACATAGAGAAGTGTCACTACAAATCTGTGGGCACTCTCCCTTCCAAATAACTTAACAAAAACTTCTGAGCACAACTCCCATTTTAGTGTTACAAAAAAGGTCACGACAGAAGAATGACCAGTGTTTACCAAAAGGACTCCCGAAGTGATGACAAAATCTCTGCCTTGCCTTGTCCCACTTAAGTGTAAAATTCCCACCTTTTGGGTGCTCATGTGGACAAGCTCCCCCTTCTTTTGTGGCATTAATGTATTATAACTGGATGGTCTGGGAGTTAAATGGTCCCCAGTACTACCATATGGTTGCTGGACAGTGCTGTCCCCTCTCTTTCCTACTCAGATTAGCTTCTGAGCATAGTTTAGACTTGAGACCAGCATATTATCCATTGGCATGGGGAAACAATCTTCCTGAAGAGAGATTTGAGCTTTTCCTCCTTGTTTACGGCATTTGATTAATTCACCCAAGAAGAATTTTGCATTTCCCCTTGCATACATTTACTTTGAATGACTGACAGCAGGTCTGTGTGGCAGTAAGAGGTGCAAAAGCTTTTCTGAGCATAATCACAGAGCCAGAAGTAGGTGTCAGCTGTGCTAACAGCAACGTGGGTCATCTCTGAGGTGATTTCTCCTAATGAAATTGAGCCAATAGTGGTATAAAAATATTGTACTTATCACTTGGGATGGCAGCTGGGAGCTGCAGATAGTCTCTCTTCTGTACTTTCTTTTGATTGCTGTTTTGACTGACTGTGGGTCTGACCCACATGGTGGCTGCTTGGTGACAAACACGGGTGAAATTACCTCTCAGTAGTGGTTGTGGCTGGTGCCTGTTGTGGCAGAATGTACCCTCCACGGATGTACAGAGGGATCTTGCTCAGCGGGGCAGACACAGTAGCATAGTTCTTCTTCCAGGCACTTGGCACTTTAAGACCCTACCACAAACATTAATGAAGTTAAAAAAATGACAATCCAGGCACTATATATATGCACCACTGAAAAAGAGAGCAATGGGTACATTTTCATTTCACTTACATCAGTGAAAAAAACAAACTAAAATATGGACTTCTGGAGTATTATTCAAGTTTCTTTTTTAACATGAAAGAGGATCTAGCCCCTGCAGTTATGCATATGCATGAGATAGGAGCATCATGACTGAAAGACAGCAAATGGTCTTTAAAAATGGTATCATTATTCCATATGCTGTGAAAAAACCCCACTCATCAAGAGACTGAGCAAAAGAAAAAGAAACTTTTGCTTCCTCTTTTTATACATATGGAGCCTGTCACAATTCAGTTTAAGGTAAGTGATTCATAGTCATTTGGGAATGTAAACTGTAGATTTTCTTCTCTTCTAAGAACAATTCTTCCCCTTTCAAAAAGTAATTACAGCATTCAGTAAGTGAAATTTGTGTGTGTGCAGACAACCAGCATTAAGTTCTCTGCATCATCCTTTTCTGGTTTAATGCCTCAAAACCAGCTGTAGGCAAGACTTATGTACAGAGTAAATAACAGGAAGGCTTTGCTCTTGCCCTCTGTAAATGATTATTATGATTTATGGCAAGTACCCAACCTTGGTTTGGATAAGCACCCTGTGCATGACAAGTACATGCTAAATACTGGGAGCTAAGCAATGCCAGGGGCAGGCACACAGGCAGGGCAAGGGACACGGGCCACTGTCCCTGTGCCCAACCCAGCAAGGGGGCTGAGGGGGAACCACAAGGGGAGCTGAATTAAGTGCTCAACTTTGCAGCATCACAGTCTTATGAAAAGAGGAAAAGGAAAGGGTTGGATGAACATTCATCCGAGGACACCAGCCAAATGCTGAAAATGACCCAACTTATTTAAAAATAAGCCTGCATTTCCTCTGAGAACATTTCTGTTCTGCCCGCTCCTCTACCAGGGACGCTCAGGAGAGTTAACAACAGCCTGATGATCCTGGGCTCACATTTCTGAAAGCTCTTAGCATCAGCTTAACTGCTGCTGTTGAAACCAACGCTGGGCTTAGGCTGCAGATTGCAGCAGAGCACTTTTGGAAATGCCGTCCTGGGGATGGTGTTGGGAAGGTCAAGATTCATAGTCTCCGAAAAGAGAAGGTGCCGGCATGTCCCACAGAGCAGATTGTTCTGCATCTCCTGGAAGCATCTTCCAGAGCAGGGCCTCGCCTTGCTTTCACAAGATGCCTTCTGTCAAAAGAGATGCATGTGCAAAAAGTACATGCACAGGAGGGTTTGTGGCATGTTCTCAGGAGTGTGGCTTAGGTTTCTGCCTTTATCTCTCTGTGGGGAAGTGTATCAGAACAAGAATTAAAAGTGGGGGGCAAAAAAAGAAATCCTTGCACTTTCATGCATGTTTAGGCTGCTCTTGAAAATTCTGTTCACTGTGTCTTAAAGCTTTACATAGCAAAAACAGAAAATAAAATGTTACTGAAAGCTGTGTAATTTACTCTCCCCAGATAGCGTGATAGAGACTTTTTGTTCTCTAGTTTTCTTAAATACAAATGCTGAGGTAAAAATACTGCTAAACATTGCTGAAAGTTATTTTGCTGGAATTGTACCATTTTAAATTATGTAAAAAAAAAGTAAAAAAATTAATCTTAAAAATACATACGGTATAGTAGTCAAACCATTGTGCTTCAGGGAAGTATACAGTCACAGATCTTGCTCCCTGTAATTGTTATAAAGAGATTAAAGTATTTTTTCTTTTTGCATTTCTGATATTACATTAGCTTTATTATATTTGTGCATGGAGAGATGTATGCTGAATATTCTAATAATATCAAATTTTGGATATTATGGCTGAGTTATTGTCATAGCAGTGGACTAGTGCTGGCTAATCTATAATACTAAAAAGACAAGCCTATCCTATTTGGGGGGTTTTACTGCCATATCCTGGGATGAGTCAACGTTACATGATTATTTCATTCTAGTACATAGCTCTATGTCTTGCAAATGTAACTGGCCTAGGTGCACTCCTCCAACATCTGAGCAGCCCCAGTGAGGGCTATGGCAGCCTTTGCAAGACAGGGCTTCACATCTGAAGTGGGAGGACACCACTGCTCAGTGCCCCTTGCACCATTCCTGTTGCAGAAATAGGCAGAGAATAAGCTCTAGCACACAGAGGATGCACAGATCCTTCTCTTCTTGTAAACAATTTAAAGTTGCAAATAAGTAATAATAAATAATAAATGTTTTGCTAATTGCACAATTACTGTACTTTGTTTTTCAGCATGTGTTGTGTCATATCGCTGCAGGGATGAAATCATGCTAAAGGCACTTCGTATTAATAACTCCAGGAACAGTTGGAATCAAAACATACTTCCATTTTTGTCACAATGTTAATGTCATAAACAGATTAATTTTTACTCTCAGTGTAGATGTCTGCCCCTTTGCAGAATGATGGTTTAGCCCCAAGGACTACCCTAGGAATGTGGAGCAAGAAAACTAAAGGTGGAAGAGAAAAGGTAAAGTTACCATTTGACATTTTAGGGATTTTAGATATATGAAAAACCCTATAAAGTAAAGATGCTCCCCTCCCCATCTTTTCTCTGCCGTATTATGACAACCCTGGATATTCTGGTCTACAGAAAAGTGTGTAACCATCATCTGAGTCATGATGATTTCAGGGCCAGGCTGGATGGAGCTTTGAGCAACTTGGCCCAGTGGGAGGTGGCCCTGCCTACGGCAGGGGGGTTGGAACAAGATCATCTTTAAGGTCCCTTCCAACCCAAACTATTCTGTGACTCTGTGATTCCATGAGCCTCACCTTCACGACTCCCTAAATAACAAACCAGTGTGTAAGGCAGCTCCTCATTCTAATTCTTTTTGGATGTCTCACTTGCTCTCATCCTAGGACTTAAGGAGTGAAGGGCAAGTTATCCCTGACCTATCTTCTCTACACAAGCAGAAGCCATGCTGCAGTTTGGCACAGTCACTGCTGGCCTGCACTGCCAGAGTTTGGGGCTTATAGCTCACCTCTGCCTCTGCCTTGCCAGCTGGCACAGCCCTGGCCACCAGCTATCAAACTGCAAGACCCAGCAATGTGCTGCCTTCAAAGTTCTGCTTCCCTCATCAGGCCACAGACATGCAGCCCTCCTTTTGTGCTGCAGTTCTACAAAAAAACATCACGAACTCCTTATTTAGACCCCCTATCATTTTATATATCCTTGTAATGTTCCCTTTTATTCAATTCTTTGCAGGAAGCTTCCCCTGGCTTGTCACTCCCTCTTCATGGGAAGGTTTTTGTCACATCCTTCATCATCTTGCTGGTCTGAGACCCTGTGAAATCTCCTTGTTACTCACCAGCTACTACCAGAAACCTGTGGGAGTCTGAAGATTAAGGAGTGATGAATGAAATGTCTCAGTGCGATCAGAATGGTTTTAGATGCAGGAATATGATTTTTATATTAAATTCACAGAGCCAAAAGGGTTGGTTAAAAAAACATGACTAACAGTGGCCTGTTTATATGTTTCATCATCAGCAACATCTAGAAATACATCAGATATTATGGCAGCATGCTGATTGCAAACAGCACTAGGGTACATCACATGAAAATACTTAGATCTGCTCAGACATACCTTTCTTGTGCTACCAGCAGTCAGTGGTGGGCAAGGAGAGAAACACACCCTTGCTCCAGCCAAGCAGCGAGAGCCATGACCCCAGCACTGTGCCCAGCACAGCAGAGGAAAATGCTACTTTTTAAAACCTGTTCTGTTAGCAGCTAACATTATCATTATTGTTTCCATAATGACTGCCTGTGCCTGTGATGCTGGGAAACTCCCACCACAGCCCTTCAGATGCTGCAATTCCAGTGAACAGTAATATGGAAGCCAGTTTGCTTTCATATCTGTGTGTTTCTTCCTAGCTTGACAATTACTGCTCTGTGCGTGTCCTTGGAAACTGCTGCCAGCACAGTAACAGGAGCACGTGAGGGGCAGCATGCAGCCTCTTTACATCCCTTCCTCACTTGGAGTAGAAGGGAAAGGCTGTGCCCTCACTTTCATCCTCCCACTTTAAGTAGTGAGAAGCTCTGTACTGTCTGTGGTGCTCAAGAATGTGTTCTGCAAGCTCTGACAGTGGAGAGTAGAAAAGGATGGATATGAGCAAACATGCTCTGAATGTCATCCAATGCCCTAAGCATTTGTTTCTTTTATGCCAGTATGATGGCTTTTTTAATTACAGTACTTGCCTCTTCAAGAACAGGAGCAATCATAAAGGCAGGTCCCCAAAGGAAGGCAGTATCTATTCCATGAGTCTCCTGATCAGAGGTAAATCTGTTTTAAAAGTGAAGTACACAATGTTAATTCACAGTCATTAGAATTTGCCAAATATTTTGATATTACTCAGTGTGACAAGTAATCTGCTTCCTCAAATTATCCTTCAACACAATCAAGTATTTTTCCTGATTGAGGGAATGCCAAAAGCTGGACAGAGATTTAGATATTTCAGTAGTACCTACCATCCCAGAACAGACCACAACTCTCACAAAATGATGAAGCTGATATCTTTTCAGAACAGCAACAGTGGGAAAACAACTTAATTTTTGTTCAGTGGGCTGAGACTTCATTGTGGGAGCCAATAAGCAGGATAGGGGCTAGGCCCAGGAGACGGAATACAGAGAAAAAACAGTGCTCTAGGATCTAAAGCATTTGTGAAAATCCTTGGGTTTGGCTTCCCACATCTTTCACAGATTTACATTTGAAATTGTTTGCAAGACAAACACAAAGCGACATTCATACATATTGTGCTTTTTAATTATCTCTCCTGAATGGATAAAAAAAACTGTGGAATTCAGTCCATTTTATCCAATGCACTAAAATTGATTTGTATTCTGATCATGTTCTCCAGAATGCTCACAGTCCCATTTGCCTGGCATCACCTGCCTTCTCTTGGGAAGAGATCTCTACTCCACCGTGCATCAGCTAATGAAAATACTGAATAGCACCTGGCAAAGAAGAGAGATCCTTCCTGACTCAGGAACCTCCACTCATCCAGCATAAAAATCTTGAGCATTTAAATAGTTTTTCAATCATTTGTAAGACTATTCCTGAAGAAATAATTACTGGATCCTAGTTCTTATAAGAATGTCACATGGAGTGTGTCTCAAATCCTCCTAAAATCAAAGTATCTTGTACCTCCTGACTTCTGCTGCTCCTCTGCCCCCCTGCCCCTCCAACAGCCCTGCTGCCTCGTCAGAAATGGCAACTGATGTATGTATGGTTTTCATGCATTTTTGACAAATTCACACTGGCTATTGTGTATTTACATATTATTATTATTTACATATTATTCTCCAAGGACATATAAACTCCTTACTGTGTCTGTTTCATGGACTTTGCAGCTGTCTCGGTCTAAAGCCAGGTCTCTGTTGAACACTGGCCAGAGCAGAGTGGCCCCATGTCAGTGCCCTGCTCTGACACCCTGCCTGCTTGGGGCAAAGGCCCACACTGCACCCGGCCCAGGCTTACAGAAATTTCCCCAAATAAGTAAAGATGACATGGCAATAAAAAGACAGCTATTGAGTGCTCAGATTTCCAAAATATTGCAAACTTAGGGGAGTATGTGGAACTTAGGAAAAAATGTTCATGAAGGCATGCCTTGGGCTCTGCTTGAAAGAAACCTCAATTTATTCAGAGTTTCTTTCTGTCTAGAACAGCAGCTCTTTTGGACACCTTAATCTTGGTCATTGTTGCATTTTGACAAAATTTTTTGTACATACTTAAAGTAGATTATGGTTTTTGATTAATTGCCTTGTCCTAAAGTTTTTGAAATATAAAACATGAGTTTTTCTTGTTATCTCAATAGGTGCTCTGTATTTTCAATTTCACTGTAATAAAATGGTAATACTAATAGAATATATTTTGTTATGGGGCATTTCAGGACAAAAAGCTGACCAAGGAATTATGAAAAAAGTAGAATCAATTATATTTGTACATGGAAACAAGTATCTCACCCTCTAACTCAGCCTAATTTTCTCTTGCAATTATAGCAACCACTACCAAAAATTCAGCAAACAAATGAACTTTCCTATTTTGAAAATATAAGTCATTAAACCATTAAGCTGTGATCTATGAAAGGTCTTTAATTCCATCTACTCCTTCCTCTGCTTAGATTCTGGCCTCTTTTCTCTCGTATTTTCCCCCTGTTTAGCCTTTAAACACAACTTTCCCTTCCACTAATGGATTACCACCTCACGGTCTTTTTAGACAGCTGAGATACTGACGCCTCTGCTTCAGGGAGTGAAAGCCTCTGAGGCACCAAATATGCTTACAAGAATCTACTGAGATGTTGTTCTTGTTTGTTACTTGAAACGAGCCCCTAAATGTTCAAAATGGAATGAAATGTCCACATGAAATGGCTATTGATCAGAGACTCCCTGCCTGGGTACAGCTGTTTTCATGGTGAGGACTGCGAACTCTTAAGAGCTTCACCTGAAAAACTAATGCAGGAGTTTTTAGTTTTCCTTTGTATTTTTTACAAGTAAGAGGCAAGGCTGATGTAAACTTCCATCATCCATACCCTGAAAATTCTGTTTCACTTCTCTTTCTCAAAACTCCACATTTCTCCTCCTGTTAGCATCTGGGTCACTCTCTCTACTTGGGCAGACCAACTACTAAACTCCTTAATATTAATTAGAAATAGTAAGAAATACTCATTAAGTAATAAGAGTGAATAATAGTAACCAGAATTAACTAATAGTAGTAAGAAACACTTTAAAGCCATTTTAGGATCTAGCTATGGCAACATTAGCAAGTGATGGGACTAGGATGCCAGTAGGGGCACTGAGGAAGAGAACAGTTTGTGTTGATCTCCTGATGCCTACCCTACTTACATGCATTTTAGAGGTTTTATTTCCTAGTAATCCCACTCTGGTCCTGCTGACTAAGCTCCTATCAGTGTCTGTAGTGAACCTCTCAGCTCAGTTTCATCTGGCAGAAGCCTCTCCTGGTGCATCTGAGACTGCTCTATGACTCAAATCAAAGCAATTTTGGAAATTTGCTAATGTGGCCCACATAGAGTACAGGTATCCTGGTAATGGTCAGAAAGGCAGCTTTAATGACACTAAAGTAATTCTGTATTAGCACAGATTAGCTAATATTAATGCCAAATTTAACTTGGGCATTTCCAGTATTAACACAAATCACATTAAGCAAAAATAGACCTAAAATAAATACTTGAAATAGCATATAGCCGATTGTAAGTTATGAGTACCTATAAAACTCTCCTTATCTAGTTTATCTAGTAAAATAACATTGCGGAGTAGAAATAGGAAGGATACTGCTTTTAAAATTTATCAGTTAACCAGTATGCTGATTGAGCAGAACAAATTTTGTGCATATCCTTTCCATAAATTAATTGTCTGCACTTTAGTGTAACCTCAGTTTAATCTGCAAGAAATGTCTTACCCTTTAAACAGAATGTTTTTAACCTAAAGGAAAAGAAAAGAACATTAAGCAGTCCATGACATAGCCTGCACCAATGAAATGAAATTGTGGCAGAGGTTCAGGCTAATAACACAAATATGTATTATTTGCACTCCTTTTGCTCAAGTCTTTGCATAGAGCATTCTGAAGTAGAAAATTTACCAAGAGCAGGTAAAAAACTAATTAAAAGATGAGAACAGGGAAACTAAACCTCAGTTGGATTCCTGCTTCTTCCAAAAAGAAGAAATGAGTTGTTCCAAAAATGTGAGTTTAATTTTCAGAGGGGCTTTTCAGTCTGCATTTATTAATCTCAGTTTTGCACCTGCTTCTACATTCAAACATCTCTATCTCTGTTTTCTCTGTGCAATTTGTGGACACAGATGTGTGCTTCATAGATAGCATGCAGATGCAAGTGCTAAATTGGAAAAAGACCAAATGCTATGGATCATTGGACTCTCTGTATGAGGCCTCTTAGCATTCTGGATCAGAATACAGATTTCACTGATTTCATTCAAATATAGAAAATACAGGTATGTGACTCCCATTTTTGAAATAAAAAAGAACTATATATATGCCTAAGACTAGAAATTTTCAGAATTCTTCTTTCTTAAGTTTGTCTTTTTTCCCCCACTGGAAACAAATATAGACTATATATTAGTGGAAATTAATTGCACATATATTAAGAATAATCTTTGTGCATATAACTTGATTGATTTAATTGTTCAACTGTTTCGTTAAGAGAGAGCATACAATAATAATACTGTGACTATTCTCCTAAGGATATCAACCAGTATTTACATAAGAGCTCAACTACTTCTGTGAGCATATTATGATAAAAAAGAGACTCCAAACTCACTCGTGCATCAGTGACCGCACCACCGTGCTTCCATAAACGTGAGACTCGTAGAACAGCGTGTACAAGTATGGCAGCAGTGAGTATCTGATCCGAAGAGTAGCACGAGATATCTTGGCAAACGCATCTCCAAACACCGCTGGGTCTTGCTCCTTTTCAGGAAAAAGCTTAGATTTGTACTGAGCATTGACACAAACTCAGCAGAGAAGCTGTGTGCAACGTAAGGAGAGCTGTGGCTGGCATGATGCTACGTAAGTGAGTGTTTAAATGAGAAAAAGCACTCATTTGCAAACTGCAAGATATATTAAGAACAACATCCATTATTCCCACATTAACATTTGTCTAAAATTCTTAACTTGAAAAATTCCAGTGAGTTCAAAAAGATCAGGCCCCACCACAATTTATGCAAGCCCTCTGCAACTACCCCTAACCTTGTGAGTAGAGGGAAGCTGTGGCTCCGTGTCTGTGCTCAGGAACCAATACCCTTCCTCTAGAAATTATTTTGCCCTGGAGATGCAAGCCCTCTCAGACAAAAGAGATGAAACACAGGAAAAAGGGAAGACTGATAATCTGCAGATCAAAGTCAAAAGCGTAATTACGTTGGCCACGAACATAAAGGCAAGTCTACTTAAAAGAGTAAACTCATAGCCCTCCTGAAGCCAGCAGGTGCAACCAAAGTCACTGTGTGTGGTACAGAAAACATTGCATCCATTCAAAGAAACTGGATTTCTCCTTCCGTGTGCCCCATTTCAGGATGTCCCGACTGACAGTGCACCCACACACCAGCAGTGCCCCTCAGCTCCTCACTGCCAGCGATGCTCTCCTGCAAGACAGGACACACACTGGGGCCCACCCTCAGGAGCACAGGCTGGAGCACTCTGTCTGTGTTCAAGGCCTGGTTTTGATCTTACTCCAAGGCAACCTTGATTTTCCCCTGGGATGGGATGCACAGCATGCAGCCAAGGGCACTGCTGATATGGGAAAGAGATACATCTCCTTTAGTTCCTTCTGTCCAACCTCTCCAGTGCTAACCAGCCAGCTTACGAATAACATGACTCCCTTTCTCCTTCATAAAATCTTTCCAGAGTACTCAATTTTCTCATTAAAACTGAAGACTATATGATGAATTCCAAGGATAATGAGACGTAAAAGGAAGAGAAGTAACAAAGCTTTTTATATTATCTAGTGCTTTTCAGACAAGAAAAATATTAATGAAACTGCTTGAAATACCCAATGAATTAAGCAAAGTGGATATTTAAGATTTTAACACTAACCTAAGTTAATTAAATTCAATATTTAAGTAAAATTTCACCATTATTATGTTTACATCAGAATTAGACACTTAAAATACTCCCTGCTGGCTCTGAGCTCCAGAGCATCCATCTATTATTTCAAAAATTGCACTATATTTTTACCAGTGTTCTGACACCGTACAAACACTGCCTAATTCCACAAAAAAACAGTCATAATTCTTAGGTGATTCTGCATCAGTGATTGAAACACCAACTTCGCTAGGTGCATGCAAAGCCAACTTGTATTGTACAAAGCACTTCTTACATACTGCTCCAAACCAGCAGTTCAGCAGCTACAAACTTCAGCTTCTAGAGTTATATCTTTTGCATCTCCAATAGCTAGAGATTACAATCTCCTCTCCTAATCTCCTGTTAACTATCCTCCTTTTTGTCTTGCCTCCTGCTCTTTGTTTTCTCTGCTGCTCTTTGTTTCACCCACTGCCAGATCCAGTGTGCGGTCTCTTCCAAGACCCCACGTTAACCAAAGCCATCTGACACTCTGAATCCTCACAATGCTGACTCACCCAAAATGCCTGTAATTTCTTTCTGTGGAAAGAATGTTTTAACTGGATTTAAGTAATTCACTAAAACCAAATGTATCTCTGAGTTGCACCATCCATCATATAGATCCATTGCCCTTTTCTTGTTTATTTTTGCATATTTATATATGTATATATTATATATATTTATTTTTATAAATATATATGTATATATATGTACCTCTAACTTTAGTGGAGAGGCAAAGAGAAAATGTTTAGCAACAGCTCACACCTCTTAGACATTTGTTCTCCTACAAAGATATACTTCAGGAATCTACAGGCTAATTCCTGACCTTCTTAATGACAGTACTACAGTTTACTATTCCTGCATTTGCCCAATTGCTGAAAATCCATCATACTCTCATGCAGAGACAATGGTTTTCCTGGGAGTGTAAATGTTGCAGCATTTTGATGATGCAACTTCAAAGAAACTGAAGGTTAGCAAATAACCTGAGCTCCAGCATTGTACAGATCAGTTTACAGAAGGAAAAACCCCAAATATTTATTGAACAAGCAGAACCATTCATCCCGGTTGCAGACAAACACAGAATAATTACAAAGGCTGAAAGACCTTCAAACTTCATAGCTAGAAACGTCCTGATACTTCTTTCTGTTTGCAACAAGTTTTTAAAGGCCTCTTATGGTGTCGAAACCAGGACATGGATCTGGACTAAGGCTGCACTTTTTCATGCATCTCATGGGCTCACTAGCCTTTTCTGGTCTTGGGTGCCTCTTGGCTGATAATGCTGTTGGTGTTGGTGCCTCTCCTTGGAATTCTCACATGTTTGTAACTTGCTTATAAACAGGAAGGATGGTGTATAATGATCTCTCTCACCTCCCTGCAATAGTTATTGTAATTAGAGATGTACTGAAACAAAAACTGTAGCAATCAAGGGAGTAGGAAGATACACTGACACTCACTGGCTCTTAAATAAAACCTGGGCTTCAGCAGGTAGAAGATGAAACAGATGAATTTTGCCAATAGCATTGAGAAGACCAATGTTTCTATGTTATCTTAACATTATGGATGGGAAAAATTTACATTTCACTGTGTAATTCCTGCTCTGGTGCAGCACTCCTTTTCGCCCACTGCTCCAGTTTACCCAAGAATGGCAGGTTAATTTCCAAGAAAGTAATACAAATCACTGTCCACATAACTGTAATCATAGGCTCCAGCTTTATGTAATTTTGTTTACTTACGCTGTTTCCCTCTGAGTTGTGATTTCTGGAAAATGGATAGAAAGAGCCAAGCTGCATCCAGCGCAGGCAGAGTTCATAGGTAGTGTTGTAGTTAAACCCACAGATATCAGCACCAATCTAAGGAAGAAGAAAACTTTTGGTTTTTCTAAGTGTTTGTGATTGTGACTGAGGCCCAAAAATGAGAGACTACAGAAATTTGCTAATAAAAAGAATTTTTGGAAAGAAATACTTGTTTCTAATTACTTTATAAGAATGCTCCATGATGATACAAATTTTTCTGAGGTTTTACTGTCTCCTAGAGGACTAAGTTCACTGTGGAAGACCTGACTGTATTTCCAAATTCTCCTGACTGTATTTCCAAATACCTCTACAAATTCACCATCCCAACTTGCAAACCTAGAAATGTATGAAAGGGCCTTAATTACAGAATACATAATACAACGAAATCAGTTTTGGATGGCATGCATAAAGTCAGCCTGAATCTTGCAGTGCTATTTTTGTTTCCCGTCAGCAGCCAAGACTGACATTTACCCTTTTAATTTGCAGTTCCTTAGGCTGTGGAGGCTTTTGATGCTGGCCACCTCAAGTGGCTTGCTCCAGAAAACATTTGAGCTAATTTGAAGTGATACTGTGTGTGAGCCAGCACCTGCTTAGAGGACACCAGACTTACGTAGGGAATGCCAAAGAGGTTGAACTCCAGGATTCCAATGACTGACCGGCGCAGGTCCTTCCACTGAGAGAAGTTGTCACCCAGCCAGTGACCGCCGTGCTTCCCGCTGCCAACGAATGTGGACCGACTCAAGACAAACGCTCGCTTTCCAGTTGCCTGCTGGACAACACTGCAAAGAAATGCAACAAGACCATTAAAAACAACAATGGTAACCAAAAGATCTTATCATCAACCTGAGTGTTCAGGTACAATTTTATCTGAAAGGGTATTACTCATGAAACAATTATTATTGTGATCCCTGGTCACATGAAAATGTGGCTGCAAAATTGCAAATAAAAGAAAGTTTTATACAGTGGCCAAAAAAAAACCCTATCTGATTAGCAAAACAATTTGTCTTAGGCATTTTCAGTCTTCCAAAATATTAATTTATGTTTAATTTATTCTCAGCAGTGTCCCAAAATGAAAAATCAAATCATAATTTCCTTTCTATATTAGTACATTTAATTATGTGTCCAATGAGTTCCTAAAAAAACAATATAATAGGTATTTTTTTCAACCCAGGATTTATGTAGAGATTTGTATTGGTAAATGAAGTTCCAATATCCTGGAATTAAAAGCAAAAAAAGTCCAACAAAACACAAAAAGCCAAAACCACACAAAAATATCAAAATTATATCTAAACATCTTATAAAAAGTAAATAATCAATATAGAAAACAAATGTGTAATCATTCAAAATGTCACTTGTAGTATTTTCTCTGGTTTCCTGTCTTTTTTGTCAGATGAGGTTTCATTACAGAATTAATGGTACAATTAATTTATCTTTCTTTTTGAAAATAATTTTGCTGCATCACCAGAAAATCAAGGAATATACCTTACTAACAAATCTATAATAAAACTCCTCAGCATAGGATCCTCTCTGTACATAATTATAAATTCCAGTATTTTATATTGCAGGAACTCAAATTCAACTCTGCTTTAATATGATTTGGGCAACACAATTTAGATTCTCTGGGAAATTCCAGCATGAAATATTAATCATGTTGTTCACCATCTACTTCCTTTTCCCTTTTGTCAAAGAGATTTCATCAAGAGTTCTTTCACCTGTATTCATAACGGCCCAGTGTTTGCTCTTGGGTCTGTAATGGCACAGAGACTTTAAAGTGCTTCAACACTTGCTTCTGAAGCAAAAAAAATACCAAACCAACAGCTTTCATGGAAGACTGAATGTATTAATCTTAGGGGCCATATGCAGCAAGAGGTGCAATTCTTGAACCGTGAGGGACCTGCCAGTTCTGGTTTGCAGGTGCACTGTTGGGCCAATAACTGCACAAGACTCCGTCTGCTTTGTATAAATGTTATTTTGAAGCCTTTCACGGATGTGTGGAGCAGGAGTGCTCTCCTCTGGCTGTCTTTGGCTCCATTTGCAAACACAGGTGCTAATGAGGGCAATATCAGATCAACTCAACTATGATCCAAAGCTGCATAAACAATTTGTAACAACGCATTTATTGAATAATTTCAGTCTTTTGCAAACCATTTCAGAACACGTCCTAATGTTGTCAAATGTATTTGTTGATGATTTAAATTATTTACAGAATATCGTGTGCAAATAACTCTTGGCATTAAGCTATGCACAAACTGATTGCTCCTAGTTTATGTATTCAAATTCAAACCATTTGACATAGGCCAGATGACACATTTCCTGTTCTCTGTCTGCCTTAGAATAATTCTTAGAATTGGCTTTTTTTATACGATTATGAAGTTGCCATTCATTTTCATCCAATATTCTGCAATTGATGCTGGGTGCTAAATATTCCTGTCAGTAATTTAATTTAATATATTCTTGGTGAAGAGCAAATGCAGAAAGGATATACAACCAGCCTTGAAAAGAAATGTATTTGAGAAACTCAAATGAATATGTATGAAAAATACTTCGCCAAAGTCTCCCAGCTTTGCAGCAAAATCAACCTCTGCAATAAACTTTCGGTGGTCTTCTCCACATTTGGCTGAGCAAAAGAAGTTTGTTTTGTAAGGAGCCCTGCAAGCAAGTGCTTGAGGAAGGGGGAAGGTTCCCAGCCTCGTGGAAGGCTGTGAGGAGCTCTGCAGCAGTACTTGATCCAGTGGCATTAGTCGGGAGCTGTGCAGCCAGGACAATGCACTGAAGGGGCTGGGGCAGGTGTGCCTGCACACAAGGCTTTTCCTGCTGAATTCACAGGGCTTGTCTCAGGCAATTGGCTTTGCTGGTACAGAGCCTGAGTAAAGCTGAAAAAAATCAGCTCAAGAAGATAGGAAATCTGAAGGCTCTGTTCACAGTGCTACCAAGACAGTACATGGTTATGTAGACTCCAGTGTGCAGAGAACAAACCCCAGTGGAGAGACCAGTGTTGGGAGGATCTCTTCAGAGACTGGGGAATAGGGGCCCAAAAACTATGGTAAGAAGTCCAGTGTTCAAGGGTTTTCTGTTCTTTCTCAAAAGCAGAACTGTGCTTCAGCCAGGCCCATAAGAGCTGGCAAACTACTTCTGCTTTTTCCCAGTGCTTCCCTTGCCCCAGACTTGGCACATAAAATACAAATACATCAACACCAGAATTAGGCTCACTTAACCACGTCCTCTGGATGCTATCACAATCCAGCTTCTGAAAATGAGTGCTAAATGCTGAAACAGGCCACACATGGACCTCTCCTTTGGCTTTTCCATTGTGGTATTAAATTTCCCTGTGTTTTAGCTCAATTCCTGCTGGAAAAGGCATGATTTGCCCATTTCATTTAATCCAACAGCTAGCTTTCCACAGCAACAGTCTGCCTGCATAAGCTGGTCTTGAGTGCTTCCCAGCTGCAAAATGAGTTTTACATTAGCTGACAGCAACTGTGCTGCAATGCAGCTCTGCCCTCCTGAACCAGCTGAGCCCCAAGCCAATCTGCAAAACACAGCCTGCCAGGAACGAGAGGCAGCTCCAGAAGCAGCCAGAGGACCTGTACAGTTTGGATTCTCCACTGACAGTGACAGAAACTCCTTTGCCACAATAGCAAGGGGACAGATTAACTCCCCTGACACCACACAAGGCTGCTTCTGCTGCAGCTGCTCATGAGAAGCTCTAACCGAGCACAGGAGCATCTTGCTCTAGATGGATAAAAGCAGAAGCTGAAAAGTTAGGCCCTACACATACATCCTGATTTAGACGAGAAAAGTAAAATTAGAAAGGATTCTGTTCCTTGTTTCAAGGCTCTCTTTTCCTGAAACTTCTTACTAAATGGGAAACAGTAAAATGAAACTGGGTCTGTTTCTTATTAAATACTAATACAGATTTCCCAGGTAACATCAGTGGCTTTTAAAATGCATGTTAATCACCTAAAATCTGATTAGAAATATTTAGAAAACTTACTTGAAAGTTGGTTCTGTCTGTGACCAGCCAAAGAGAGAGTGTGTGTTGTAATGGTCTCCAAGGTAAGTCTTAGAGTCAGGACACAGGGTCTTTTGTGCCAGGGAACGATCAGAGATGCCTGAGAATGACACAAAACACTGTAAAATCATTTACATCGCAATTCCAATCTCTTCACATTTCTACATATTTAGGGGTGAAAACACCAAAAGATTTGTGAAGAGGAAAACCAAAGTTCTAGACTTGCTCTGATTTGAGCTTAGCACACAGCCTCGAACACCTGCTTGCAGACAGGCACGTGTCCTTGGAGAGGGGGAGAGGACTGAGTAAACACTGATAGTTAATTTNGTCTGTGACCAGCCAAAGAGAGAGTGTGTGTTGTAATGGTCTCCAAGGTAAGTCTTAGAGTCAGGACACAGGGTCTTTTGTGCCAGGGAACGATCAGAGATGCCTGAGAATGACACAAAACACTGTAAAATCATATACATCGCAATTCCAATCTCTTCACATTTCTACACATTTAGAGGTGAAAACACCAAAAGATTTGTAAAGAGGAAAATCAAAGTTCTGGACCTGCTCTGATTTGAGGTGAGTAAACACTGATAGTTAATTTCAAGTTCTATGTCCAATAACTCAGAACATCTGTACAGATGTCATGTATTCAGTAAATAATACTGAGAAAGAAAACTTCTGCTTTGCTGAATTAAGAATGTACCTACATATTATTTTACACAATGACAAACTTTAGTTAATAGCAACAATGTTGCACAGATGCTGCCTGGTCTTTGGTCCCATATCAAAGAAATGCTGGCAAAGCCCATTTGGTGCAAAAAATTTTCCATCCTCTTCATGTAACCACCATGAAAATGCCACATGAAGTTCAGCAGGAATTGGGCAGGTCAGATGTTTATACATTATTTTTAGAGAAGAAGTTGCAAATATTATAAAAATATTATAAAATTCTCTCAAAATAAAAAAGAAAGTAAATTCTCAGAAATTCTTTTTTTTCATGCTTAATTAGGTGCATGCCCTACCGTAAATGTTTCTCCATAAACAAGCATGTTCTAATCACACTTCCTGTATGGTTGCAGTTCATTATCAAAATTTCTCTGTACCTGAAACCCCATTAGCCTCTCTGCTCTGCTGTGCCACTACAGCTACAATCCTTGTGTTCGGATCTTTAGACACAAAGACTCCAGTGTGGGTGATCTACATCAGAAATAATTTATAGGCAATTTCCAAGTAACTTTGACTGATATGTCTTTGAAGAAGACACTAAGTTTCTGAGGAAAGTCACACTTAGAGTCTTAGTGGCTCTTGATTGTTAACCCCATAAATTTAAGGTGGGATAGGAGAGAAGATGCTACCACATCAATCATAGTTTCATGCTTCCTTCTTTTTCTGAGTATTTTGTATTCTGCCTCAGCAATACTGATTATTTTACAATTGCATATTAATCTTCAGTATAAAGTGTTTTATAGAAAATTGATTTGAAGGACATCTGGTTTTAGAAGTTCAAATCATGGTTACATGTGGTTATAAAATTTAGATAAGGAGGTTGAAGGCTACATTAACAAAAAGCCTGAGGCTCTGAGACTGGGACTTGCACAGATGAAATCACCTCAGACAATAGTGAGCTCCCAAAACTCTGCTAACCCCAGGAAGGTCCGAATGCCTTGCTGGACTCAACAGCTTAGGTCACATCTCATACCTACACCAGTCAAGGGCTTGGACAGCTAAGAACAAGCACCTATTCTATAAAGTGAAATAGAAAAGAAAGCCCTTAAACACTAGTTCAGATTCCCTAGACCTTGGAGAAAAAGCCTAGGGCTCCTGGCTGCAGGACCTACAATAAACCTGAAGAGGGTTTAAAAGGGACTTTTTAAAAGGGCATGAAACACTGAGACAGGGGGTAATGATTTCAAGAGAATAGGCTTATATTAGATGTAAGGAAGGAATTTGTTACTGTGAGGGTGGTGAAACACTGAAACAGGCTGCCCAGAGAAGTTGTAGATGTCCATCCCTGGAAGTGTTCAAGGCCAGGATGGATATGGTTTCAAGAAACCTGGTCTGGTGTCCCTGCCCATGGTAGAGGGGCTTGAACAAGGTGGTCTTGATGGTCCCTTCCAACACAAACCATTCTATGATTCCATGTTACCATTCTAACACTGTGAGTCACAAGCAGAAATAAGGGCATACATGCCTAAGTCAAGTCAGAGAAACTGGGCTCAAAGTACGCCTGTCTTCAGTATCTCTCAGTGTCCTTACATGTAATGTAGGCCTCTAGGTCTGAGCCCTTTCTAGCGGCTCAGACTTCAATGCTAATCTTCAAAAAGCTCAGCTGCATGGCAAAGAAGCCACTGCACGGCTTCTCAGTCCTTTATTTGTGATGCAAAAGGAGCTCTGCTGTTTTGGCAATTTTACCCAGTGTCTCACCTTTTTTTTTTTCCCCCCAGTTCTGAAGGCTGACAAAAAATGAGAGTAATTTAAGGCAAAGGTGGAAACTCTCATCATTTTCTGAGCTTTGGTCAAGACCCATAGGCCAGTATGCAGTGGTTACCCCACAAAAAGAGCAAACACCAAAATCATCATAAAAAGCTCTGCTTCTGCTTTCAAAAATTTAAAATCTCTTTATAATATTTTGTCATGCTTTTGTTATATTTATATTTCTCCTATATTCAAAGTAAAAAAAAAAAATTGCAATTTAATAAAGAAAATTTAGAATTCTCATGACAGTACAAAAGCCTGAAGGCAAAAAAGGGACATTTCCAATATTCTACTGTCAACTTCCTGCTGCATATTAACTTTGCTCAGGCAGCGGGGCTTTCCTGGGGAAATGTTGGCTGGATTAACTGCCAGGACCACTGGCAATAATCATAGGTACTCATGGCTTCCTGGGGAAGAATGAACATATCATTAACTCAGCTACTGAAAGAGGTTTTCCCATTCCTGTAAGTCTCCCATAGGATTAGACATTTTAAAACTTATTTTTAGCCCATTTCTAGTAACACAGCAAAAAATGTTTTCTTAAGAGAAAAGAAATATATTGAACTAAGGCACCAGGGAGATACCATCTCCCTTGTCATAGTTTGTGAGAAGGCAGAGATTGCCTGTCTCTGAGACTAGCAGTGGCAAGGCAAAAGGGCTACTCCCCCAATAAGTCTGTAGCTGAGTTACAATATATAGGTATCTTGCCCTTTTTTCTGATGTGGACTAGCTACTCAGAGAATGGCAGGAAAGGTCTACTCCTGTTACAAGGGAGACCCTTGAACAGAGGGAAGTGATTGTTTTTGATACTGAATCAAAGCTGAGCCACTGGAGTCTTGAACAAACATGTAACTGAGCATACAGAACAGGCAGGGAAAGATGGAAAATTTTTCCCTAAAATATAGACTATCCAGGTTTAAAACAAAACAAACAAGAAAACCAAAGAAATAAACAAAAAAAATACTGACAATGAAATTATACAATCATACTTACTAGGAGTGTAAGGAGGGTTATTGATTTCATTATCAGCACATCCAGGATACTGGCCTCTCATGAAATTTGATGGTTCGTTCATATCCTTTAATAAAAAGAGTAAGACGTGAAAATCTTCATTTTCTTTTTTTTAAAGAAGGGAGGGCAGATATGAGACATACAATCCAGATCCCATCGTAGTCAAGGACATCCTTAAACTCCAGACACAACTGGGTCCACCACTCCACAGTCCTGGGGTTGGTGTAGTCAGGAAACACGGAATCTCCAGGAGGCCAGGCCTAGGGGTTACGTATATAAATCCTGGTTATTTTCTCATTTCTGTTACACTGCTGCTTTATTGTTTTGAAGCAGCACTAGACCAAATGCATCACAAAATTAAAAAACTCACCTGCCCAACAGCAGGAGTTACGCCATCAGAGTTGTTCACCCACACTCCCATTTCCTGGCCGAGTTCGTAAGGTCTGTAAGTGCCTGGCTCCTCATCCTTGGTTATGAAAGGGTCCTAAAAAACAGCAATTACACCTCCTTCACCGAAATCCCAGAGGTAACAACTACTCTACTATTTGTATATTTTAGAAAAATTTGGATTATGTTCTTAATGTTGATTGCAGAAATATTGGAAGAAAACAGCATTAAAATTTAATAAGAGTTGAGAGCACATAATAATTTAGAAAAAGTCATTAAGGATATGTCATAAGTATTTCTTGTGTAAGGCAAAAGCAATGTGAAATTATTAAATACCCTCTTGTTTATTTTTTATGAGACTTTCTATGTTCAACAGGCACTAGATTTTACTCTCCCCCCACCAAGGTCTCTGCTGTGGCTGTATGCTACGCTGGGCTAAGCCCGTCTGGGTTTCCTCCAAAGCAATCCTAATTCCAGCTGCCTCAGCATCAGCAGCTCAATGCTGGAATAACTAAAACTTTTCAAAAGGCTTGAAGCTGGGCACATTCAACCTCAAAAGCCCCCTGTTAGCCCTCCATTCTAAACCAATGTTGGATGAGGGTATTTTATGCCAGTCTGATGCACAGTAACCCAATTGACACCTGCCTGTGGGGCCTTGCACCTCTGTTCTCCGCAGGCACCAAGACCACAGAATTTGACACCTCACAGCTTGTCCTTCCTCCCCCTTTTCACTGCTTGGGGTGGTCATCACCTCCCACTGCTGCCAATGATAGTGACACCAACAACTTCTCTGCCTCAGGATGGCTATCAGTAGCCACCAAGCTCATCCAATAAAGTTAGGAATACTTTGAGATGCCAGTGAATGAAGAGATACTCTGCAACTCTGCTCAGCAGTCAGCTGCAACCAAAAGGAGGTAAGTGCACTTTGCAATACATCTCTAACTGGAAGCAACTATCTGCTTTGTGTTTTTTAGAACAGATAAATAGTGCAGCCATTTTAGAAGGGAGTTCTTGACTCTTTCCTTAGAAAATTTTACTTCCTCAAGTTCTGCTTTACGCAAAACTTTTCAGCTATGACACACAATGGAGAAAAACAATTCTTCCACTCAGTTATAGCATGTGCAATAATTGAAGTGAACATTAATCAAAATGTGATAAAAATCTAACTAATAAATGTCTTAAGAAGAAAAAAAACCAGATCCCAAACGGTAAGTTGCTTTAAAGGCTTGTTTCAAATCTCATTTAAATATCTGAATTAATTGCCTGATTTACTTGTGAGCCCTCTGATTACTATAGCTCTGGTGAGGGAAGTATATTCTTCCATGCCTCAACAACAAAAGCTACAGCTAAATCCCTACTTTAAGTGCAAAATTTTGTTTAACTTTACCTACTCAGCTCTAGTGTCACCTCCGTAAGGACTGTAAGCGTCCATTAAATTTTTAACTTGTTCCATAGTCCAACTTTACAAAAGCCAAAACTGTCCATCTGCAATAATTATCTTATAATTGTGGTACAGATGTCTCTCAAGGGACTTGAAGGCTAGAAGAAGTCAGCTTAATTAGCTACTCCTAATCCAAACTTATGGTTTCCTTCAGCTGAAAGGTTATTCCAGTGTATAAATCTAATACATTATGCAGGTTTAGTATTGCCCTAAAGAGAACAAAACCTCCCCAAGCATGCAAGGATTGTTTTTGGGGAAGGAGTTTCAAGCCTTTTAAATCTTTTCTAATCCATCTTTTTAGCATGTTGGGGAGGAGGTGCTGAGCATCCTTAACTCCAACTGACCTCCTAAAGACTGGGGAGCACCCAGCACGTACCCAGACTGATGCACTTCCACCTATAGCCCCAAACACAGATTTTGATGCACATCCATAAAAACTCATCTCTGGAAATTTTAGCCTCTACAGCTCACAAGGTTGGACTTTAAAATATTAAAGATATCAAGCATTATTTTGAATCATGAGCATGCTCCTCTTGACTTTTGAGTATTTTGTCACTCGTGCCATTCCTAGCTGTTTCTATTTTTAGTATGATTTAATAGAGAGTATAAAAGGTCTTTCATTAAAGATCCTCTCTTGTAAAAATGTTTATAATTTTTCAATGTAGTCGTTGTTACTTTACTAATTCTTTGTTACTAAAGAATATACTTGTTCTGACACAGCTGAAACATGCACATTATTTAGGGCAATAGTGATGACCAAGTGCTGACAGTCGAAGTCACAATTTCCCACAAACAGAAGCAGCCTCTGAAAGAGACAAGGAGAGAGAAGTGCTGAAGTGCTGCACTTAGAGGCTCCAGTAATGGAGCCATGCTACTCTCAAGGTGACCGTAGTCATGGAGGGCTCTCAGCATTGGGTGCAAGCATGGGGAAAAGACCCCGGTTCAGGGTCCCATCCTCAGGCAGGTTACCAGTGTTAATACTGATGGCTGTCAGGATCTGTCAGGATTTGTAACCAAAGTGGTCTGAGATGAGGTAGATGGAACCCATTCCCCAAATCCATTTACCAGAGGTTTTCCATGACAGTTAGGGGCTGCAGACAGAGCCCATTTCCTGAAATCATCATGAGGGAAGCAAGAATCTGCTATAATTGGGGAACTCACCCATTACTATCACTACCCAAAGGAAATCTAAATGGAAAATTGTTCTTTCAGTATCCAACTGCATTACAGTTGCCTTGATTGCAGCTAGCTTGGCTTTGCTATCACTTGGAAATGAAAACCTTCACACTGCTCCAGCTCCCAACTCAACTTAGGAGAATGCTTTATATCACTAAAGAATGCTAACAGACACATTTTGAGAGATGTCAGCAATTGTAACAAAGTGAAAATAAACTTCAGTACCAGTGCAACCTATACTTTGCATTAACTTAATAATGAAGGACAGACTAGCTCAGCTTTTGTTCTTTTTTCACAAGCTTGGCTAAAGAACTAGAGCAGAAGACAGTCCTTAGATACAGGTTAGTGGAAGGCTGAAAGAAAGGCTTCCTATCTGGATTCCCATCAGCTCATTGCATAAATTAAGAGTTGCTATGTTCCTTGCATCTGTCTAACACCTGCATTTATATAGCAACACCTCCCTGCACTTCTGCAGAATGTGCCATCTGAGAAAATGAAAGGGCGTTAAAAATGTTGCTGAAGTTAAACTCCTAAGCAAGATAATGTAGCTCACCCACTAAACCACAACTGCTTCACACCCAGTAGCAAGTGCAAAACAACTGGAGACATCCCAACATTGATGTAAAAGAGATGACTACCATGTATTTAATGAAAGGCAAGAGTGCATAGGAAGAGCTACCCCAAACTCCGGGTGTTTTGCTCATATATTAATTTTTTCAAACTACTTTGAGATAAACCAATAAATAGGCATGTGGTATTTAAAGTTACAGCTCTCAGACATTAGATAATTTTTAGAGCAGTACTGAGGATACAGAGCCTAAAATGCCTAACAGTTAGAAAGAGCAATCAGTCCTGACAGCATATGTGCTCACGTTTATCTCCATCAAAGTGACTTAGTAATCTGTTACTATTTAAACTCTGTGCCTTGAACCTTCACTGATGGAAACTGATTTCACTGCTGCACCCCAGAGCTTCTCAGCTGCAGAAGAAATGGAATCTTCAGGGGAAGGTATCTTTAGGGACAAATTGCTAGCAAGCAGTGTTCACTATACAGACTGCTATTTCCATTATCAATATGTAATTGATCACTTGGGCTGCGTGGTTTTGTTTGATATTCCAATAGTAAATGGAATTATAGGACACCAAAGCAAAGATTAGGCAAATAATAAAAGGTACTTTTAAAGAAACTATCAGAAAACTCCCAATTAAAAAGAAAACGCTGATACAGCTATCAGTGGTGCTGACTAGTCCGTCATCCTCAGTCATATTCTAAACTTCACAACGAACTGTGAGGAAAAAATATAGACAGGGAGGCACTTCTGCCTTAATCTATCTATTTAACAAGATAATGTGATTTTTGGATGAGAAAGCTGCAGAAGCTTTTGCTTATCTTGACTCCAGATACACCAGCACAAGTGAAAGATCAACTCTACCACAATTCAAGACTCTGCTGTTCAATCTCTTTTTCCACAAGCCTTTGACAGGACTCCCAGGAAAAGAAGAGGAATGTTCCCACTTGTTTTAAAAGGACTGTATCGACTTAGGGTCCAAACATTAGGGATCCATCCACCATGATTTGGTTGGATTAACTGAATCCTGGTCTCTTTAGAAGCATGTGCCATCAATATAATGTAGGTAAATGGGTTTGTCTTAGCCTAGCAAAAAAAGGCTGAGGGAGAATATCCTCCTTTGAATTGGTGCATCAAGAAAGAAAATAGAAGGATGAGAGACTGGCAGTTGGAGGTCAGAACAGCAGTACCCAAATTCAAGATATAAACTGACTGTTTAGGTAGAAAACAGATTACAAAACTACAGTTATAGCAAAAAGTCCTGAGACGAACTCTGTGGGATTGTCTCCTCCTTACCCTGTGGCTGCAGGTCAGCTCAGCCTGAGCCATCCCTGATGCATGTGTTGAGCCTGTTCACAGCACCCACCTGGGGAGGGACCCTGGCCCCAGCAGCTGTCTGTTGCACAGCTCACCTTGCAGACAGGCAGCTTTACCCTAATGTTTGCCTTAAATCTGTCCTGCTGCAATTTAAAATGCTTTTCTTCTTATTCTGTCCCCAGTGGTTATGGAGAACAAATTGCAGCCTGCTCTGGGGAGTGCAGTCCTCCTAGTGCTAAGCTGCTGGGGGACCCTGGAGAGCAAAATCTTGTGAATTTATCAATGTGTTTTATTTAACACCTTAATTTATTTAAATCTTTATTTAAATTTCACTTAAATTGGTCTCCAGTTTCTCTGCCACCACTGGCGCTCATTTAGCTATTGTGACAGAGTCATTTTGGCACAAGGACATGTATGGGGAAGTGCTGGAGAGAAACAGCAAATTTTGTTGGAAAAATTTACTGAGGAAGATGGAAAACTCCAATTTTCAATTCTATCCAAACTGATTCATTTGGCCATACGTCAATTTTTCTTAGAGGTTCCACATACATTTTCCACAAGTTTGCATGCAAGTAATCATCTCTTACATTAATTTAGATAAAAAGTAAGTACAAGGCAACATGAATTGTAGTTAGTAGTTTCCAGATAGATTTTTTTAGGAATAGATTTTTTTCCATTATTTAGCTATTTTTGCAGGTGTATTAAATTCATTTGTTCATTTTCAGGGAAAGAATTGCATGAAAGCAATGATATGTCAATTCAAAATTTCTCATAATTGAGTGGGGAAAAAGTGACAGAGAATAAATGTTTTGGTATAGAGATGGTACTGGTACACAGATGTCAAATCAAGGCAACACTTTTAAAAGTTAAATCTGTGAGAAATTGTTCTTCAGCTCTTTTCAACAAATGAGAAAATGGAAAACCTGCTACAATAGTGTACATCTGTTAGCACCTAGGTACTTCTGTGAAGACTATGCTGTGAATAGTTCAGATAAATGGAGAAATAATTAGCAACATCATTAATTTACCAGAATCACAACATTGTGCTTTCCTTTCTTCTTCAGATCCTTCATGAACTCTGGCAGTCCGGCAAAATTCACTTTATCATAGGTAAAGTCCAGACGACGTTCCATGTAGTCAATATCAAAATGCTGGACATCCTAAATATTTTTAAAGTAAAAAATTACATTAATACTTCGTCCAGCTCTGGAGTTCTCAGCACAGGGAAGACATGCATCTGTTGAAGCAACTCTAGAGGAGAGCCACAAAAAATGATCAGAGGGTGGGAGCACCTCTGCTACGAGAACAGGCTGAGACAGATGGGGCTGTTCTGCCTGGAGAAGAGAAGGCTCCAAGGAGAACTTACTGAAGCCTTTAAATACCTAAAAGGGGCTTGTAAGAAAGCTGGGGTCAGGCTTTTTATGTACGGTCTGTAGCAATAGGACAAGGGGTGATGGTTTTAAACTAAAGGAGGGTAGATTCAGATCAGATATAAGGACAGAATTCTTTACCATGAGGTGATTGTCCAGAGAGATGGGGAACACCCCATTCCCAGAAACATTCAAGATTAAGCTGAATGGGACTCTGAGCAACCTGATTGAGTTGAAGATGTTCCTGCTCATTGCAGGGGTGTAGGACTACATTGCCTTTAACAGTCTCTTCCAACTCAAACTATTCTATGATTCTATGACTGAAGTATTTGATACAGAAATCAGAATGTATGCAACTGCATTTCTAAAAAGCAGCTAACGTATGTAATGAAACTTAAAAGATTGTAATTGTAATCCTAGCAGTGGACTATAAGAAAATGTAGAAATCCTAGTTTAGCAACTATTTTGCAGTGATCTGCATAAGAAGTAATAATCAGAAGTATTATTTGTTTTTAAAATGCTAGCACCTCATACTGCATAACAGCAAATCCACACCAGAATCGCCTGCTATGCAGCCAAGAGCAGCACTTAAACCTCGTGTTCAAAGCCCACTTAAATGTTCTTTTAATCATTATGAAGATACTACATGCAAACCCACTGTATAAGATTATTAATGTCCTTTTATTCTACAATTCTCTTTGCAATTATTTTTCCTCTATTATGATTTTATTCACCTCACTTCAGAGTGTAAGATTAGCATACACAGTGAAAAATCCATACTTACATATGGGATGTCATAGCGCTCCATACGATTGACAGTTTCCTTCAAAACATCAAGGCTGCCATAGCCCCAGCGGGAGAGCTGAAATCCCAGAGACCAGTAGGCTGGCATGTGTGGGCGTCCAATGGCCTGCAGCAGGAATGAGGAATACAGAAACGCAAGGGGTGAGAGGAAAAGAAGTCATTCTGAACACCAGGAGAAGCTTCCAAGTCATTTAAGTCACAAAGACCAGGGCGAAGGCATCACACCCCCATTAAATACCCATTTCTTTGTCCAAGTGGCTCTCGGCACAGCATGCTTGGTGCTTCTCCTGGTGCATCCTTGCCCTTCACAGAGGCTCCAATAACATCCACACTGAGCATCACTTCTAAGAGCATCTTAGTAGAAGACACAGTGCACAAAAGACAGGCTAATGTTAAATGTGGTCTCAGCCTCTGCACCGCAGCATGGGCCCTCACTTCCAGGGCACACACCATCGAAATCCAGTGTGGATCCTCATGCCACCTGATCCACAACAAGTCCACAAATCCCTTGGTCAACAGAGGGCAAATCTCCAATGGCACACAGCAACATAAGTTTTGCAAACTTCTCTTGCCACATCGAGCTGAACTAACTCATCAAGAGTCTGACGTTTATTTCAGCTCTCTGAAGTTTTAATCATATTTACACACCAACTTAATGAAATTCAGTTACTTATGGCTGACTACTGTTACTGGTAGCCCACAGTCTTGTGTTGCCAGGCACTGACAACCCTCTTCAATGCCAGAGTTACTGTTTGGTTCTGAAATTCTCAACTGAAACACAAGGTAATGAGTTAAATATGATTTTATAAATATTTGATTTCCACTGTCTGAATTTAATCCATCTGTAAATGGCATGAGGAAACTCAATTTGAGAGCACAGGGAAGCAAGGCATCCTGCTCTGCTTTCCCTGGTAAGAGCTGCTGTGGTAACCTGGGATGAGCAGTGGGCAATCACGATGTGTCTGTTCTACAAATAAGCTGAAATCTGGCTTTGCCTCATTAGTACACACTAGTGTTTTCTGCGGGACATCTCTTGAAATCCTTACTTCAGTTAAATCTAATGAAACTAACTAGATTTGTATTTCTAACACCTTTGCAGGCAATACATGAAAATCTAGTAGCTAGGAAGCATCCATGACTTATTAATCAGCTGCAGCTATTGTTCCCCTTTGGCTAAAAACGGTTCCTCCCTTATTTCCTTGTGGATCTCCATACTTAGGTAATTATGCTAAGAAGTGAAAAATAACAAAACTTGCATATTGGCAGCTAAACCCTATCTACTTTAAATAAATAAATCAAGGCACTTCTGGCACTCTATATCTATTGCATTGCTAAGCTCTCTGGAGATGCATTGCATGAAGGCACACCTTGCTATGGGATTTTCTCCAGGAAGAGTCTGACCTGGGAAAGTAATTCTGAACTTGAAATTACTCTAAAATACATCACAGATGCTAGAGCATCAGTACACAGATGTACAAAGTGCATCAGACAGAAAACCACATGTGGGAGAGAGGAAGAGAAAAGCCAAAGATGTTTCAATGCCCCTGAGCTGGGGAACACACAGGGTAAATTGCTTCCAAAGAAGAAAGGCTTGGGAACACACAGTCAAACCTAAGCACTAAGCATCACAAACCTGACTACAGTGTGCTTTCACTTGTTGGGATGCTGCTGTTTCACCTAAGCAAAAACATGAGGAGGCCAGAACAACTGGTAAATGCTTTGGGTCCCCAGGAGGGATGGTCCGGCTGATCAGCACAGCTGCCCTGTACACCTGCTACTTGTCCTGTCCCATCAGACTTAACTTTCCTGATCCTCCTCAGCACCTACTTCTCCTCCAATTCACCTGGAGGCTGGGGTCTTCAGAAGTGAGAGCAGCTCTCAGCAGCATGTTCCTGCCACAGAGGCACTCAGCTTCCAATGTATGCTGCTCACCAGGACAGGCCCTGGACAGACAAAGGTGGTCCCTATCGTGTAGGGGGAGGCTGATGAGCAGAGACATGCCATGACCACCCTGGTGCTATTCCATCTCCTTGCATACGTCATTAGTTTTTCTACAGCGTGTGTGGACACACCTGATCATCCAGACTATCTTTCAAGCTCTGCCAGGGATTTCCATGGAGAGCTAAATGAGGCACGATGGCTCAGGACAATCTCCTAGACACCCTGTGAGCCAGCACCAAGGTACCCAGCACAGCATGGCAGGCCTCAGGGCAAGAAGTCTTCTTCTCTGTCACATCCACACTCACCATGCTAAGGATAAATTCATCTGAGGAGGCAGCAGAGCTTGTTTTAGACCAGCAAAGCCTGCAAGATGAGCTTTGTGAACCCACCATTTTGTGCTCCTAAAGCAGATGCATATTTTGCCCTTGTTTCTCTACTGCAAACAGATAATGACCTCTATAAACAAGGTTAAAAAACCAGACTTAAACAAAAGAACTCTCTAATGAAATAAAATGCACAAGCTTCTCATCTTGGACAAGAGAAATAGGGAAAATCGGCTGATCATTATCAATCTTGCAGCTAAATGCAGAACCCTGTGCCCTGGCAGGATGTCTGCATGGCATCTGCTGCCTCTTCCCAAGCAGGCTGGGGAAATGGGACAGGGGTGACCAGCCTGGGCAGAGGCAGTGGGAATTGCTGAGCAGCTGTGCTCCAGGTTCTGTGACACCCCGGGTCACTCCTGGCCAGGGAGGACAGTCAGCCCAGGACAGCACCAATACAATGCATTTCAAGAGTTGGATGGGGATTTGCTTCTTCCCCCATGTCCTATCAAGCATCCATCCAGGTGGACAGCAGTGGGGCTGAGGTGGAGCTGTGGCCACTGGTGGGTCAGTCAGAGCCCTTCCAAAAGGGCAGGTCCCCAGCGCTGGGGTTTGCTGAGGTTCAGCTGCTCACGCTTATGGGGTGGTGCTGTGTCATTGTGGGCCACAGAGCGAGACACTCTTTTGTGACTGAATCCCTTGAGGAGTTTGGGATTACAGCTGACCCAACAGAAAAATATCCACCTTGCAAGGAAGATATTAAGTTTTTAAAGCAATTAGTTCTCCAGGTTCACCAGGCTGGTGCATCTATGGTGAGCTTAATTGAAACCAGCAGAACATTTGAAGAGGAAGGATGAAAACAGGGCAGCTGGGAAAACAAATGTTCTTTTTTCTAATTATGCTGCGGACTCTCTCTAATGGATCCCCCTGAAGCTTCCTGATAAAGTAACTGACATATGGTACCCACTCACAGATGGATCAGCAGAGGCAGGAATGTAATTTTGCAAACCTGAAAACTCAAGTTGGATTTGATATATATTTAGGATCTAGTTAATTCATATAGACTGCATTCTGCATACAAATGATCATAAAGTTCAGCAGCCAGAGAAAGCCTGCTAAGCAAAATTGACTCCCATAAAATCAGAAAAGGTAGATGGGTATGGCAGGGAAGCTCAGGGAGGAAAATGCAGAAACAGCAAACATATGTGGTATCCAAAATGAGAAAAAACAAACAAACAAACCCCGAAGATATGGTAGTGCAAAAACAGTAAAAAAAAAAAAAAGATCCTATTTTCTGTTCCAGAATTCTTCCTACACTTGCTTCTTAAATAACTCCTGGTGTTTAATAAATTCACTGTTTTTCCATGTTTACATAACTTGGCATTATGTATATTTTTTTTTACTTTTTTCAGAGGCACCTGAGAGCTGATGTATCCAGGAGGTACCCTGGAAGCATTTTGTGATAAGAATGGAGTGGAAACAAGTATATCTAACAGATAAAATCTGTGTCTAGGGAGCAGATGATCTGTATTCATTTTCCCTGTACTGTATTATTGGACAAATAACATTAATACAAACATCAGTGCTATGAACTAGGTTATAAATTCTATAGAGTAAATTGGGATCCTATTCTGTTAACACTATGACCAATGACTTTGATGAGAGAGAGACAGAGAGATGAAGAGTTATGCCTATATATCACAGAGGCTAGAGAGATACTCTTTCCAAAGCTCACAAAGGAGCTGAGATCTCCAGCAATGCAGATTGCTAATCTTGCACCCTAATTAGTCATACAAAATGATTTCTGAAGCTTCATATTTGCTTCAACTCCCTTTCTTCAAAGAGGAGTTATAGGAGGAAACTACAGAAACCCAAGTGGGCTAATGCTCTGGAATTAGACACAGAAATAGTGTTTCTGCATAGTCACACAATGGCTAAATTGCACAGGTGCTCCTATGCCCCAGGTGTCTGTATCCAGCTCATCCCCTATGACTTAAGGCAGGCAGGAGAGTGATGTGGTCATTTAGTCAGTTAGAAGGATAACCTTCATTCGAAGTCTGTTAAAAAAAGCAGAGCTTTGATTTAGGAGAGGAAGAAGAAAGGCCCTGCAGCTGCTGAACCATAAAGAAGATGCTCACAACCTCAGGAATATAAAAAATGTAAGGATTTTCAATGCCAAGGCCTTCAAACCTTGTTCTTTGCTGCACAAAACAATTATCAGCTTATCTCCAAAAAATTCCTTCTTGGGGAATTCAGCTGTGAGACTCTCACCAAATCATCTGTGATAAAATCGAGGTACAAGCAGGTTCCCCATGTTAACTCTCCAAAAGGAGAATGGACTAGAGACCTCCTGAGGTCCCTTTCACCTGTAACTAGCCCACACTTCTGTAAGGATGAAGCAAACCAGCAATTTTTTCTCCAAAGAGAATTAGGAGACTTGGAGTATGCTCACTTACAGCTTGTTATTGGATAATTTATGATAAAATAACAAATTCATGGCTTTCACTCTACCCAGAAGCTATTAAATATCCATTTGTTGAACCCTAATGTTCCTGAGTTTCTTGTTATGGAACTCATACACTACTGCTATGCACTGTTGGTCTGTTCTGGAAGGCCACCGGTGGTCTTGGCAATATCAGGTGTGAATGCAGAGCCTCGGCCAGGCTCAGCTCAGTACCCGAACTCTAGCTTGTTACTGCTTTTTCTCAGCCTCCTGCAAACTGAAGTGCTTGCCATTAAAAGTGAGATTTGTGTTACACAGCTGTTCTACACACCAGACCTCTTGTGCAGTAGGAGAAAAACGTGATCACTGTCATATATGGAGAGCTGCACAAGACAATCTCAGATGTGGCAGAAACAACGCCCCACACAGCTGGGCTCAGGGACAGGAGGGAACAGAAGAATCGGGCTGGAGGCTTCTCCTTCACAAGGGACTATCCCCAACACATACCCTCTAGCTGCTGTCACTGCTGTAGCACTCTGGTGCTACTGGCAGGAGGCATCCTACAGCTCACCTCTGCTCCATGCACAGCAGAGGGACAGTGGTGCCAGCACCTCTGCTCCCTTCTCACACCCTGCCTCACTCTTGGAGCCCATTTAAAAAAGATTATCCTGGGCCAGCTGGCATCCAGGGCCACCACAGCTTTTGCTGTTGCCTGCCCTCACTCCAAGGATGCACAGAGAGCCTGGTGGCTCTGGCAGGGCAGCTGCAATAATCACCTGATCACCACACAGGGATCTTGGCATAGGCTGGACCCAGCAGCTCTGGCCAAGAGTCTGTGGTCCACCCTGGGTGGTGGTGGCAACCTAGAGAGGTGTGTGGGGAAATCTTGCATACTCCAGAGACCAAATAAAGAGCTTTGGTACAAAGCTGTCCTAACTCACTGGTTTGGAGGGAGCCACATGAAAGCACAGAGCAGACCTAAGTTCCTAAACCTCTCACAGAAACAAGAGTAGCAGGAGCAGAGAGGTGGCTCAGATATTGAAGTGGCACTGAAGGCAACGGCACAGAACATTTAAGAAAGGTGTAAAGCACTTTGCTCTGGAAACAGCTCCCTTGTTCTCACCAGCTGTGCTCCAGCCAGCACCTGGCCACCCTCCCACACCAGCGGGGCCATCCTGGAGAGGTATAATGCATGGTCCCTGCAAAAAGCAGATGCCTGCACAGGAGGGAGGTGCCTTGCTAAGCTCTGCAGCAGTGCAGCCAGGAACTCCAAAAACACCCCATGCAAACAGCTGAGAGAGCTGAGCCACGCTGCTGAGCAGTGCCTTGCAGACATCAGTCACATTTCTACTTTCTACCCCTTCTCCTTCCCTACAGCATGACAATGACTGCACGGGGAAAGTCCTCTCAGTGTGACAGAAAACACAACTGAAAAATAAAGTCTTTTCTGTCTCCTTCACCTTCCCACATATCTTGTACATAAAAGCCAAATTATTACCCTAGAGACTAATAATATGGTAATTGTAACATTTCTGACCTTGAAATCTCAGGATGTTTACTGAAGAAGTTATTATTTCACATTGAAATTACTAGTATGCATTCTTTAAGATTCCCTAGAGAGTTGAGTGCAAGCTCAAAGAATACAGAACAGGATTTTTTTGTCCTGGCATGTGACATGTCTCATTAGGAGACGCCCACTGCTCTCCTTTACCTTGTTTTCTTTGCTTCAGCTCCATTTCCAGAGACAGGGGTGGAAAGTAAGCTGCCACTACGCATCAGCTGGGGAGTGAGAACTCTCATTTTATTTTCAGATGCTGACCACCTGCTAAGCCACAGAAATGCTGCCTTCAAACACCAGTAAAAGACTTTGAAAAGGAATGGGTGGCTCCAATTTCCATCGTACTGCTGCATTAACTCCCTTGAAATGGGGATCTAAGCTCCAGGCTAGGGGAGAGCTGCTTTACTTCTTCCCCCCCTTTTCTCCCCCCTTATTTTATTACCCATGTGTAAGTTAAAATTCCAGTTTGCTTGCTGGTCTGTGGCACTGGGATAAGACATGGTTTGAACTGGGATAGAGTTAATTTTCTTCATAGTAACTGGTATGGGGCTGTATTTTGGATTTGTGCTGAAAATAGTGATGATAATTCTGGGATATTTTTGATTTTGCTGAGGAGTGCTTACACACAGTCAAGGTCTTCTTTGCCCCTTACTCCACACCACCAGTGAGGAGGCTGGGGGTTCACAAGGAGTTGGGAGGGGACACAGCCAAGACAGCTGAGCCCAACTGACCCAAGGGATATTCCATATCATATGGCATCATACTCAGCATATAAATCTGGGGGAAGAGGAAGGGAGAGCAGGAACATTCAGAGTGATGGCATTTGTCTTCCCCAGTAACTGTCACATGTTCAGCCATTCCCCCAATTTCTGGGGGTGTCTAAACACCCTCCTGCCCATGGTGAACGAATTCCTTGTTTTGCCTTGCTTGCGTGCACAGTTTTGCTTCACCCATTAAACTGTCTATCTCAACCCATGAATTTTCTCACTTTCACCCTTTGGATTCTCTCTCCCAGCCCACTGAGGGGGTGTGAGCAAGTGGCTGAGTTGCCAGCTGGGGTTAAACCAAGACAGGCAATTGGTGGGGACAGTGTTCAGAGGGAGCTGGAAACCTCCAAGCAACAGTGCAGTTGTTCATGCTCCAGGACATGGAGGGGCACCATCAGCCTCCCACCTCTCTGCGGGGTAGCACCTGAACCTCTGCTTGGAAAAGGAAGGTCTGGCAGAGCCCACAACTCTGGAGAAGCTCCAGCCTTCCCGAAACAGCAGCATGAGCAAGTCTTATCCCTTCCTTCACCAAAACGGAACACAGGAATACCTTCCTTCTGCGCTAAATCCTCTTTTTTCCTTGACTCTAAACCACAGTATTTCTGTTCCCATACAGGCACTTTAAAAGAAGGCAAGCATAGGATATGGAGGCTTTAAAAAGCAAGAAAGACAAAACGTTTGCTGCAGATCAGAGCTCAGGCCCCTTTGAGAGGTGGCACGGGGGAAGGCAGAGCACATGCACATCTCACTGTGAGCTCTAAGTGCCTGGCTCTGGGATGCCCTACCCTGTTCAGCCTTCCAGTTGCAGCCTGATCCTCAGGATCTGCACAGTGACCTCCTTCTCACAGTAACATACCCCTTCTCAACTTTGCTCCATACTCTTTAGGTTTGACATGGATTTCTTTATCTACACAGCTTGGGTCTGAGGTGGCAATTTTCTGTGGACAGGCCCAGTTGAAGCATCATTTGGTGACCAGGAAAAACATGTATCCGCTACTTTTTTCTGCACAGGCCTCACTAGGTAAGAATTGCATGTACACTTCCAAAACAGCCATTTGCATGTGTACTCTCAGTTCTCTGGAAAACACTGGGCAACTCGTAGCAAGTAGTTACACTCTGTGAGACAGCAGTAAATGCATCATTATACATCTATGCTCTTCAATGCAATTATATGGGTTTTCATTAGTAAACAACAGGCTGATGGCTCCAAAATCAGTGATTCCACTGGCAAATAAAGGCTTGAAGACTTTAAAGTCCATTCAACATCTCTGAAATCCAGCATATGTAAAGTTCCCAAACATCCCATCTTGTGCTCTGCCTAGTTTGTTTTCTTGGCCCACAGTGTCAAAATGCAGTCATCTCATACAGCAAAGACTGTAAAGCTGTGATGGCCCAAAGAGGAGTAAGGTTAGACAGATTTCTTTCTAATCATTTATCATTTCTAATCATTTCTAATCATTCCTTTAGTGCACTCCTGCATCCCATCCTGCAGGCATACTGCAGGAAAGGCTGGAGATGTGCACTGAACACCCAGCCACCCTGTGACACTCAGACTGTTCACAGGTGCTTGAGCATACGCCAGTTTCCCCATGGATCTGAAGCTGTGGCTTTGCATGAACGGATCAGCACAAAGCTCTGGCTGCACTACCTGCTGATACCACCAGATACTGACAGGACTGTGTTACAAGGCACTGCTCCATGTGCACTTTTCTACTGACCTCAGTGTATTGCTGAACTACATTTTCAGGAGTCGGTCCCATGAAGAGATAGAAGTCGAGGATCCCTCCAATAGTGCGGAAAGTTAAAGCTGGGTTTGGAGACAGAGTAACATCTAAAAGGGAAAAAAAAGGGTTCTCAGTACAAGCCAGCTCTGCAGTATACATGGGAATGGGTCAAGAATGCATCAGGGGAGGTTAAGACTCAACATTAGGAGGCATTTCTTTACTGAAGGGGGCCAAACACTGGAACAGGCTTCCTAGACGTTGTTGATGCCCTGAGTGTATCAGTGTTTAAGAGGCATTTGGAAAATGCCTTAACAACATGTTTAGCTTTGGATCAGCCTTGAAGTGTTCAGGCAGTTGTACTCTAAGTACATTTTATGTCCCTTCCAACTGAAATATCCTATCCTATCCTATCCTATCCTATCCTATCCTATCCTATCCTATCCTATCCTATCCTATCCTATCCTATCCTATCCTATCCTATCCTATCCTATCCTATCCTATCCTATCCTATCCTATCCTATCCTATCCTATCCTATCCTATCCTGTCCTGTCCTGTCCTGTCCTATCCTATCCTATCCTAGGTGTGCGCACATTGGACTCTTCTGTGCACCTTTTGGGTATGACTGGATGAGCAAACAGGGCCTGAAGGTAGGCAGGCCATTGCCCAGTGTTTCTGTAATCTCTGCTTTCAGATTGGCATGGTGCAGCAATAAACCACAGAAACCCACCCAGAGCAGATTGAAAACATCCGTTTGTCTCAGTTTCATATATGTAAGAAGGATCAACAAGCTGGTGTTTAGGGCTCCCCTATGCTATTTTAATCTTATTGAAAGCCATTGTCTGCCAGGGGAAACTGATTTTATAGACTGAGTGAAGATTCCCCTTTTCTGAAATTATACCACCAGATTAATGCAGTAAGGTGACCATGGCAACATACAAAACTATTCTCCAAAGACAGAATATAGGACTAACCTAAATTGATTTGATTTCATTATGACAATCTCAGAGGAAATTTCTTCCACCTTCTTCTTTATTTGCATCTATTTTCATTAAAAAGTTAAGAATGTATTCTCCCTGAAATCGTCTAAAAATGCCTAAATTCCTTGTTAAAAAGTCACTCTACTGAAATCCCTTTGAAAACTCTATAGTTACTCCTGGAAGCTTAGTTAGGGAGCAATCACTCATATTCGAATCACGTTGAAAAAGCAATCAGTAAAACAGTTTTTTATACCTACTAATCTATCATATTTCTATATGCAGTCTATACAGGGAATCCATGTATCTTTTTACCTTGTGCATTGGAGTTCAGAAGGAGAACACCGTGGGCATTGGAGTCAGGTTCCACACACATATAGAAAGGGTGAACCCCATAGAGGTTGGCAAAGGACTGAAACATAAAAGCAGCACATGAGGTATGACTTGACTTTGCTATTTTTCATAGTTTTTGTCAGGTATATGCACAGACAAGGAAATAAATTCAGTCATAGTGAGAGACTTATTTTGAAAGGTTGGGGATTTTTTTAATCTAAACTGATGTGAAGTCCAATTGATAGAAAAGAGGGTTTTCTACTGCCTTATCAAAAGGGAATTTTTTAGTCTTTCGCAGTTAAACCTTTGATATTCTGCAAAACCCTTCAAAATGGCATGAGTAAGAATAACTTTTTTAGTTAAAACAGTCTCATCAACCACTGACTCCAGTTCAGCCAAATATCTAATGAGTTGTTTTGAAATCCAGCTTGTTTGGATGAGCAGGGGTTGATCCAAGCATGACATGCAAAGCTTTCCTGAACCAGGACCTTGGCACACAATATAGTTTTTTCTGAAAACTGCACTGTGAGACAGCTTCTGATAAAAGGTTTCAAAGTTCCCTCAAAGCAATTCATGGCTGTGCCCTTTAATCAAAACTGATGATACCTGCAAAGCTTGTGACATTCCATGTTTACTATCTCCTTTTGGTGACACAGGCTAGGACAAAGTGTTGCACAGAGTGAATTACCGTTGGTGCCTGATCCCTGGAGAACATGCCATAGGTAACGAAGTCCATGTTGTGCTTGAAGGTTGGGTGCTCATGTTCACCAAACCCATACACTGAAGTGGATGGCACAGTGGTGGTGATCTGAAGGAACTGGTTGGAGAAAAACAGATCAACCAGGGGACTGTCCCATCTGTGACAAACAGAGGGAGACAGGATTAGTTTGCTTCTCCTTGGAAGGTATAATTTTAAGTTCATGTCCAGCTATTTATACTTTTTATGTATTTTGGAGAATAACAATATCCAAAGTCCATTAAATTCTATGCATACCTCTAATGTGCTTAACCTAACACATTAAATTCATCTTGCAATGGTTGAAGATACGTAATCTACTTATGCAAGAAAAAAAGCATCAATATAATTTTTGAAAAGAACAACTAAAATAACAGAAGACAGATTATAAATCTGTTATCAAAATAAGTGGTTGCTTATACTATTTCTATGACAACCAACGTGAAAGGCTAAAAATTGTTATTACACAGTGGAGTTCAGAATCCTTAATGAGAACAACAGACATTTTGTCTGCTTTTTTTTTTAATATTTTGGTGTATCAGAACTCGAATACTCCCAACTTCATGCAGGTGCCTAAAATAGGGGTATAGCTTTCTTCAGACTCTGCTTGAACAAGATGTTTTTATTGTGATGACTCCCTCCAGCTTCTCTCACCAGCTTAATGCATTTATTTCTATTGAATCATCTGTGGACACAGGCTAACATTTTAATTAGGTGCTACACTCTGTTTCCTATCACTAGAGCTATAATGAGCTGCAAGTTAGATGGGGGAGAACATGGTCAAGCTGTGGAGAAGTGTTTTGTTAATGGTCCTGTGTATGCCATGAGTAGCTCACTTAGATAGCACCCTCTTGAGCCCTGTTTAACCATGAATTTGTTACAGCTAATTAAAATAAATGAGCCCAAGCCATAGAGCACAGAAGTGGCATAACTCTGCTTTTAATGTTCTTGTGTCAATGATTTTGACAAAATTCAACGGTTGATCAAATTGACTCGTAAATCAGAGGAACAGAAGCTGGGCTGTGTTGGGGGGGAGCATCTCTAACCTCATGAGGGGAGTGCTCTGGTAACTGGCCTGCCACCTGTGCCACCACCACCCCTGCCTGGGGACAAGCCCCTGCTGCTGGGAGGGCACCACTGCTCCTACCATACAGGTCTGCTCCCACCACACAGGCCTGCTCTCCCCAGGAGGATGCAAAGACAGCCACTCATGGGGATGCCTAAGGCAGCCCCTTGCCTCTCCGTGCAAAAAAAAGCAGGCACAAGCTATCCCTAAATTGTCTTAGACAAATCCAAAGTCAAGCAAAGGTACTAAAAGGTCTGTCTATTTTTAAAAAAATCTATTTGTCTTTTCTTACAAGCAGGAAAAGTAAGAACTTGTACGTAACTCTTGATTTGGTTTCTTTGCCAGCAGGAACCCCTGCCTCCCGCCTTTCCATCATCTCCACCTACACACAGTACTGAGTAAGATTATTCTCTTTTAGGAGGGTTATGCATGCAAAACATCCCTGAGAACCAGATCCAGCCCTTGACAAATAGAGGCCTTTCTGCAAGAAGTGGTTGCTGTGTAGGAATAGGGATGGGCTCTGGAGCTATATTCCTGTCCAAAGGAGACTGTCACACAGCTCTGCTCTGTGCCAAGACAGGAAGGGTCACTGCTCTGAGCAGACCACAGGGTTATGAAAAACTCAAACTATGCCAGAGGGAAAGTGCTTTGGGAAGAGCTTAAATATCTGTCCTAACTCATCGAGCTCTCCCCATGATGTCTGTTCAGAGGACATGAGGCATTGTACATCTGCAGTACCCACATTATAGCACTGACACTTCCTATCATGAGAACACTTAGTGTTACCATGGCATTCAAGTATCCCTTCAGCTCAGCAAGTCCCCTCCCTGACCGAGAGGGTCACTGGGGTGGTGCAAACAACAGCCCTAGGAACAAGCCCTCTGCCCCACCATATCTTTACATGTTGTGGAGAAACTGGTTTATGACTCATGCATCCTTCAGGCAACTGTCATGCACTCTACTTCTGCACGACATTGTCATACAGTGCCCTGCTCTGCATCCCTCCATGGCTCAGCTCCCTGGGGGCTGCCACCCCCACCAGCACAGCTCCCATGCTGTGCCACCAGCACTGCTCCCCATCAGTCTTGTCTTTCCCTAGACCTCCGCATGCCAGCACAGCTACGCACTAAATATAGCATTAACTGTGACATAAAAAGGCTGGCAAAGACTCTTTTTTTCTGGACATCATTATGTCATCTCCATCTGAAGGAAAGCATGGACACGTTTTTCCCTGGCACTACTCTCTGCCTCCACCCCCAAGCAGCTTCCAGAGTCCTTGTGCTCTCCAGCACACTGTGGTAGGCTGGTGTGCTACTTTATGTGTTTGCTCATGTAGTGATGGCAAAGAGCAATCACTTAAATGAAAAAAATTATGTCTGTCATTCCTTAAACCCTTGGATACAATAAAAGAAAATGTCATATTTCTCCCAACTCCCCTCCTGCTGGTTTAAAGCAGATAGAAGGAACAAAACGGGAGGGAGCATAAAATGACATAATGTCTGCAGGAATTTGCATGGTTCTCCTCCAAGAGTCCTATGAACCATAAAAACACTGTGATGGACAACAGAAGGGATCTAAAAAATCTAAAAACACAGCTGAACAGTAGCTCACTGTCAAAAATTCAACCCCTACTAGCAGTTAGATAAGGCAAAGTCTGTGAGGAGAACACTTCTCTTTGTACTAGAGGTAATAGCTGCAGTCACGTTCACTGCTGGAAGTCTTAAGTGTGTCTGTGGTAATACAAACCAGCCTTCCCACACATCTGCCTGGCCCGTTCCCTGTGAAGAGTCAGCTGTTGCTTGTCCAAGGAGTCTGATTGTTAAAAGCTACTCTTTTCTTCTGAACACCATGCCCTATACTAAAGAGTAAACCTCTTTAATTTTTAACCTCTAATCAGGAAAAAAAGAAAGACTCAGATTGAAAAGGTCTCTGTAAAAATTAACATTTTTGGCCAGCAAGGCCAGTCAAGCCACTGGCCATCAGGATGAAACATAACTGGAGTTATGTACTACTACAAGGAAGTAGTATTAAAGGAAGGTGAGTAGGAAGATAAATAAAACACCCTGTTCATGTTGAAGGAGTAGTTCATGACTAACATTGTCACAACGTTTGAGGGGGATGACTAAAAGGCATTACAAGATGGTTTTCAGGAACACAATCAACAGTCCTTTGTAACATGAACTGGACATGACTGAACAACTTTACCCTGTTGATGTTTATTGGAGACTGATGACTGCAATGGCTCAAAACACTGACCCACCTGCTGTAAGAAACCAGCTGGTGGCACTTCTAAAGGTGGTCTTACAAAACCTCCAGAATTAGGAGAGTTGGGACACATATGATACATCATTACAACATGCATCATGCATTATCTGAACATTTGAAAATAATTTTAAGTTGGGAGAGGTTTGGCCTTTTTTTTTCCTGTTGCAATGAATCCTGGAGAACTGAGCTCATTACTTTAAGCTGTAAACAACTGGTTCACTCAGTCACTTGGAGAAATATCCTCTGTAACACCTGCTTTTCTAGGCCTCCAGACCACCCTGTATATTATCTGTGTGCAAATTCAGTTGTAACTTCACTCAGCTATCCAAAAAAGGGGTCTAAGCCTCCTGGCAAACCTTGGGTACACCTTTCCAGAGGGCCTGGGCTATCACAGTATGCACAGGCTGCCCANGGAAGGTCTGAAAGGAAAAAGAGGCCTCCCCCGGATCTTCGTACGCGAAGGCTGGCCAGCAACTTTAAGCTGCAAACAACTGGTTCACTCAGTCACTTGGAGAAATATCCTCTGTAACACCTGCTTTTCTAGGCCTCCAGACCACCCTGTATATTATCTGTGTGCAAATTCAGTTGTAACTTCACTCAGCTATCCAAAAAAGGGGTCTAAGCCTCCTGGCAAACCTTGGGTACACCTTTCCAGAGGGCCTGGGCTATCACAGTATGCACATAAAGTGCTAAAGCACCTTACGAAGTGAAGACTACACACTCTATTTCCAAATGAACCTCAAATATACTGACTGACTCAACACACTCGAGATGCTGAGAAGCAACACCTTAGGAGCTCAGCTCTCCATGGTTTTCCACTGATCTCAGGCTGCTAAAAATATTTCCACTGACTGCTGGTTTTGGCTGGAGTTAACCTTCTTCATAGTAGCTGGTATGGGGTGATGTTTTGGATTTGTGCTGGAAGCTGTTGATAAATCAGGGATGTTTTAGTTATTGCTGAGCAATTCTTAACAGAGCACAACAGGGCTTAACAGAGCAACAGGGCTGCCCCTTACACTGCCCCACCAGCAAGGAGGCTGGGAGTGCACAAGTAGCAGGGAGGAGACAGAGATGGGATAGCCAGCCTCAGCTGACCAAAGGGATATTTTCTTAACAGAGCACAACAGGGCTTAACAGAGCAACAGGGCTGCCCCTTACACTGCCCCACCAGCAAGGAGGCTGGGAGTGCACAAGTAGCAGGGAGGAGACAGAGATGGGATAGCCAGCCTCAGCTGACCAAAGGGATATTCCAAACCATATGGCTTCATGCTGAGCATTAAAACCAGCAGGAAGGCTGGCTGCAAGACTGCTGCTCAGGGACTGGCAGGCATCAGTCAGATGGTGGTAAGTAATTGTTTTCATTTGCATCACTTTTCTTTACGGGTTTTATTTTTCTCTCTGTTATTTGCCTTTTAATTACATTTATTATTATTATTACTAGTACTTTTTATTTCTGTTATTAAACTGTTCTCGTCTCAACCCATAAGTTTTCTCACTTTTACCCTTCCAATTCTCTCCATCTTTCAGGCAGGAGTGAGCAAGCAGCTGTGTGNTTCATGCTGAGCATTAAAACCAGTAGGAAGGCTGTCTGCAAGACTGCTGCTCATGGACTGGCAGGCATCAGTCAGATGGTGGTAAGTAATTGTTTTCATTTGCATCACTTTTCTTTATGAGTTTTATTTTTCTCTCTGTTATTTGCCTTTTAATTACATTTATTATTATTAATATTATTATTATTATTACTAGTACTTTTTATTTCTGTTATTAAACTGTTCTCGTCTCAACCCATAAGTTTTCTCACTTTTACCCTTCCAATTCTCTCCATCTTTCAGGCAGGAGTGAGCAAGCAGCTGTGTGGTGCTTGGTTGCTGGCTGGCGTTAAACCACAACACACTGTTTCACAACAGCTGTATTCTTTATTGGCTGTAAGTCTTAGGACACCACTGGAGTTCAGAAGTCCCACCAAGACTGATTTTTTATATGTTTACCTTACTTTAAAGGTGATTTGTCAAGTAGGTGGAGAAAATCAGCGGGAGTAATCAACAGATTTTCCACAAACATGACATTTATAAAAAAAAGAACTGCAGAGTATGTTTACAGTTATTGACAGAGTTCTGCTCTACTTCTACTGTATTCATCATTGTGATATCAGGAAATGTCCTATAACTCGCTGGATATACAATGCTTTATTTTTGCTCTGAAAAACACTTGGATAAGTGATACACCTACAATACTTCTTGTCTACATAACATAAATCTTAATGATTAGAAAACTAAAACAATGGCTCTTACGAACTAGCAACAAATCAAATCCACCCATAATGCATACAATTTACTCCCCTTGCTTTCAGCAAAACTGCAGTTAAGACAACAGCGTTATAAATCATTCTAATAGCCTTGCCTATGTAAAAATGTCTTCATGGGAAGTGGTGTCTGTACTAACTACCATAAACAATAAAAAAGGCAGCTGAACTCTGCAGCAGCTTTTTTGGAAATTAAGGAAAATCTTAATTAGATTTTGGTTATTTGTGCAGTATATTCCCAAGTGTGATAGCCAACAAGGTATTCCAAACTCTTAATAGAAAGTAGTCCCTATCTGGCTTGGGAAAAAAATGTTCTGCCTTCCATTATTTGTGTGACATCAGGAAGAAAAAGTCAGGATATTAAAGTGGAAAATCAAATCAGTAGTCCATCCCTCTGCAGCCTGTCTCCAGAAATGGCCCAGGCCAGATATCACAAAGGAAGGCATAAGATGTCACTCAGAGACAGTCTTGCAATAATCTGCTTATGGAGGAAGTTTCTGGCTGTTTTCATAGAATTAACTGATGTTGTGAAGCATGGAGACAAAAGTATTTGGGAGTTTTATTTTCCTACAGATGATTTTTTTATTATGCCTGAATGTGTATCCTGCTAGGCCTCCTGTGCCAGTGCTGCCCTGGGGCAATGAGTCCTACAGAGTAATCACACACTGCAAAATGAGCATGTGTTTGCTATTTACCAGTGTCTTAAAGCAAACAGTTCCCAGTCTTTTACTCTCTGTTCTTGAGAAAATCTATGCTTTCTTGGAGCCTTCATGCTCTCAGTTGACATTACCTCCTCCAGGGGTTGCTGTTGATAGTGTGGCAAGAGCAGGAAGGAGAACAGTGCTGAGCCTGAACGTATGTGCCACAAAACAACAAACAACACACAACTCACTGTTTAGCTCCCTCACTTGCCTAATTACAACACAGTATTTTATCTCCTGTTTTTACTAATGTAGGGCCCTGGCCAACGATGGGACAGTTTCCCAGTAGAGCTGCAAGATCAACCAGATATCCTGAGCAAGGATTTAGTCAACTAAACCAAACCCAATCTCTTGAAAAAACACTTTTCCACTGATCACACCAGTTTTGCCAAAACAGTTATTTTCTAAGCATGACAAGTGTGGAAAGAAGCTCCCTGCAGTCTCTGCTGCCCAATAAAATGGTAGTTTGGGAGCTTTACCTCTGGGGCAGGAGATCCAGGCCCCAGTCCCTGTGCCTCATGGTTCAGATCTGTGACTTGCAGCCTTAAATCAGATACAGGCTTCTGTTTTCTTGTGAAAAACAGAAAACACCTGACATCTGGATGGGAGCAGAAGCTTTTCTGTGTCTCATCTGATCCCCTTGGCACCTCACCAGTGAATGCGTAGACATGGCACCTCTTTACCCCCACAGCTTTAGATACCTCCTGGCACAGGAAAGGACCTTCCCTGGCTAGTGGGAAAACAGCAGGAGCTTTGGAGAGGGTGAAGAGGAGCAGAAGGAGGCAGGATGGGATGGGACTGAGAACAGGACAGCAGTGCATGAGGAGGAGAAAGGTAAGAGAGAGCAGGCCAAGAGGCATTACTGGGACAAGAAAGGGAAGCAGCTCAAGAGCTCCTGGTCCCAGCAGCCCCCAGCAGTGCCTAGATCATCTCCCTACATGACTCTGTCTAATTTTTGCCTCATGCAGGCAAAGCAGCAGCTGTCAGCTGATTACCTTGGAGCAAGCTGAAAATGTAGCAGGACTTGGCCTTTTATTCTTGGTCCTGGCTCTGCATGAGGTTTGCAATCAACTGTTAATGTCTCTCCCCTCATAGAGTTTATTCCTCTCCTCGGTTATTGTGATTACATGGAGCCCTGAGTTTGTCCTGCCCTCCTTGGGTAGCTCAGCTATGGCAAAGTCTCCCTGCATGCAGCAAGCATGAGAAATGCCTGTAAAGCACACTCAGGAATACCTCAAAGCCTCCCCTGCCTCTCCCCTGCAGCGTTTCCAATGTGGAATGAAATCATTCTTCACAAGGCAGCTTTGTGCACACGAGTGGCAGAGCAGGGATGGGGTTTTCTATCAAGCAGACAGACAGGAGCCTGACACCAGTGACCCCACTGCTTCACAGCCTAGGCAGAGACATGGATGGCAGGACAGACTGCACTTCGGAAAGGAGGGTAAAAAATACAGGTGTGGACTTTGAAAGAACAACCCAAACCCACACCATGTTTCTGCTTGGGACAGGCTGCTCCCTCCCCAGGTGGACTATCAGCTGTGCCAGAGCATGCTGGGGATTATGAGGAAATTCAGGCTCTTTTGGAGGGTGGGTCATACAGCAGCATGGGTCTGCTAGCAAGGGATAAGAAGCAAAGCAGATTTCTGAGGATCTGGGATTGCTTTACAATGGGAAAGCTTTCCTCAGAGATATTTAAAAGGTCCAGCAGAGAACCCTGACCTGGTTTGGTGCAGACACAAGTTATTATCCAACCATACCTGAGGAGTGCAACTGCAGCACCTGTTGGCGAGGCTTTATTTGCCCACATCGACTGTTCCAAGCAGTGTTTGTGTGCATATGAAAATTAATGATTGATTCAGCTGTTCATTGAGATAGTAAGGCCATGGCCATTCACATCTTAAAACAGGAGGCTGAAGTCCCTCCAGTTGTCAGGCACTTGCCTGTTTCCCAGGGACACTCTCCCACACAGCCTGTCCTAACCTGGCCTGGGCACAGAGACCACCAACTGTGCAGCTTGGGGCCTGGGTGCCCTGGAGCAGCTGCTCCCACTTCTGGAGGGAGCCCAAAGGAAAAGATTTGAATTTTAACATTCAAATCTGCCTTTGGCAGGTTGAACCAACATGAAAATCTACTTAACATGCCAGATGCCACCAGTGCTTCCCTGGACCCAGCCAGTCAAGTGCAGCCACTGATGGGGATGCTCCTATAACACTGACTGCTGAGGGTTCATCCTTCCCAGTAAAGTCAATGCAGCCACCCATAGCTTTTAGGCCAGGATAGATAACCTGCTTTCCTATTTTGAAAGATTCCATCTGCACAGCTTTTTTGGTGGCTAAGGAGATTGCAAAACCCTCTAAGGCAGGCTGTGGAGCTATCTCTGAGCACCTGCATTTCCTCACTCTGACAGGACAGACAGGCAAACAAATGAAGGGGAAGCATTTTTGCTCCTCACGCAGGGAATATAACTAAACTAAATATGATTCAGCTGTGAGAGGAATGGCTCCCTGCAGGATCCTTCAGTCTGTAGTACTGGCTGTGCCATTTCACATGAAAAAAGAATTCCCAGGAACATATGATGTCGCTTTCTGTATGTGAAATCCTGTGTCTCTGCTGGTAAGAATATTTTGGGAGGAGCCTTGCCATTGCTTGCAGGATAAAAGTCCATCGACTGTGCATTATATTCACCCACAATTTCCTCTTTTGGGGTTGGCTGGGTTTCAGGAGCACTCCTTTACCTTCCTGGAGGCAGCGTGCGATTTCCCATGGGGATGCTGGAGAGCAGAGTATCACTGCTGATGCTGTGCCAGTGCTGCAAACCAAGGCTGCCTTCTGCCTCCCTGGGCTCTGCAGCCCAGCTCTGCTGCATTCCACACCTCTGCTGCTGGGCATGGGCCTTGGGGCACAAGGAGATGGAGGGGAATGGAGGAGACTTCCCCAGGCCATGGCAGGGCAGTGAATGTGCCCTCCTGGAAACCTGCTCAATGGGGACCAACTTGTGCTCCTCTGCCTGTCACTGGACTTGCACCATTGGCAGATCCTGCATCTGCTCCATGGCAGGTCCCTTCCCTTAGCTGGGACATCTCAAGTTTGATCAACCTGGGCTAAACCCTTGGGGTCTGGGTGAAGGTGAGGAGGGCTGAATGGGAATGGGCCATGAGCTAGCCACTTGTTCTGCATTCTCTCCTTACACCAGCATTCCAATTAATAAACCTTTACAGAAAGAAGGAGAAGAAAACTGGGCCTTTAAAAAAAGCCCACTGTTTACACAGAGCTGTTAAGTCTAACGAGAAATTAAATTATTTTTTGTTATCAGAGTAATGCATAATACATTCATTTAAAATAGCCTCCATATATAAGACTTTGCAGAATTGACTGTGACATGTATAAAGAGATGCCATGAGACTGTAATTCAAAAGGATGGTCAGCTCATTAAAAACCCAGCATGATGGTTCCATCTGCAGACCATTCTAGAGGCTTTATTGTCTTATTTGCATCACTCATGTTAAGCCATCCTTACATTGCTCACTGTTACATTCCCAAAAACAGCTGGCAGGAATGTACCTTGATTGGGACTCTCTTTCTAAGTAGCATTATGCACTGAGATGTGTTGATGGAAGCCAAGGAAAGGGGAAATTATGACACCTGGTGACATTTGTCAGTGAGGGGAGCTTTTGCTGAAGTTAAACTTATAGTACTAGCTTGAGAAAACAAATGGTATTTTTGCAGAGGGACAAACTAGAGCCAATGCCATTCACTGACGTCAGTGGAAGTTAGAGGCTTATGGACTCCATGACTTTGAGCTTCCTAGACCTGCCTGCTGGAGAGTATTGGGAGAGTTGGGGCTCCTGACACCTCAAATTTCAGAAATCTTACCTCAGTGCTTTGGTGAGTTGAGTTTACCAGCATCCCAAGCCATGAAATTGTAGCCTCTAAAGTTATTTGACTTACTGAATGAATTTTTATACATACACATAGATAATTGTCTGTTATACAGGAACATACTCCTATTGATAACAAATGTCCTTCAGGGACAAGGCATAAATCTGCATTTGCACCACAGCCACTTTGCTTTTGACCCCTTGTCACATAGACCCAAGCAACAGGGTGTGAGGAAACAGTGCTCGCCCCATTACACCTAATTTCTACAAAAAGCAACATGAATCACATGTAGTACTCACAGCACGGTGCCAGTGCTCTTCCTCTTGATTGTGAAGTGTGTGGAATCTTCTGAGAACTCCACCTCATAGTTGGCTTCTTCAGCGGTAACCCCGGGGCCATTGATCTTGAGTGGGACTTCAAACCGCTGCTTGTTGGGGTCGTAGAGCTAAAGAAAGGCGAGCAGGGGGCCGGTTAGCTCACTCCTTAGCATGTCTTGCTTTGGTTAAATGATTCCACCACCAAGGACTCACCCTGAACCGGAGTCTGTCCTTTGTCTGGAACTCCACTTCCAAGACAATTGGGGAAATGTCATTTCCGAAGAGGGTCAAGGACTGGCGCTTGTTCAGTGTGATCCTGCAGTGAAAACACATGCTGGTGCCACATCCATCACTGGCTAAGAGCACCCTGGGGCAGGTCAGGGCAACCACCCAGCTACTCTGTGTCAGCTCTTTAAAAATAAATCATTGACTTATTGAGAGAAATAATCTCCAAGGTCAGTTTAGGCCCTCCTTGATGTTAGTAGAAAATAGGGGCCACCAAAGCAAGGAGGCCTCACAGTCTCCTGGGACACAGCTCCCAGGGTGGGAGGGACCACTCTGCCTGCACCTGGTTTCCTCACCAGCGGTGTGGTGAGAGCACAAGCCCCAATTCTATGGCATAGGCACAGGGAAAGGTGTCCATTACCCTCCTTGTCACATGTGAATGGGAGCAGCTTGGGGAAAGCCGCTGGCGAGAGCGCCCGGCGGTGGTCGAGGGGCTGTGCCAGCCTGCAGCACCCAAGGAGCCGCACGTCCTCACCTCCAGCCTTTGTCTGTCTTCTCGGCGTTCCCACTCCGGGCGTAGCCGTAGGGACTGTCCTCAGGAAAGAAGCACCAGGGAGCGTTGGGCACATCGGTGGAGCACCAGGTGCAGCCCCGCGCCTCGCAGGCCTCCTGGGAAGCGCCCGGCTGCGGGTGGCAGTCAATGCGCTTCTGCACCGCCACGGCCCCGGGGCACTGCGCGTCCTGCTCCGCGCCGAGGCACCCGCCTAGGGCTGCGCACGGGAAAAGCAGTCAGAGGAGCAGAGAACCGCGTTAAAAACACCCCATAGCACTGCAAACTTCAGTTATTCTCTTTTTTCTGGACGTGTTTTTTCCCCATCTTAGAGCTAGTACCCATGCTCCCTTGGTCTAAGATGACGGCAGAGCAGCTGTCTGCTCGTAACCGAGCAAGTGCAACAACCACTTTCTTTTACAAGCCGAGGCAGTGGGTCTGTGTTATTCAGCACTTAGAGCTGCTAGTGCTCAGCTGAAGCACGACTTGCTTGAAATACTCATGGAAAGTTAAATAGCCACGTAATGAAGCTGCTGGTGAGGAGTGAGGGCAACACTGCAGGCTGGTGGAACAGGAGGGATGTTTCAAGAAGCACTGCTATCGATATTAAAATGTTACATTTTCTGTACACTTATGTTATACACAGATATTTTCTATCTATAGAGATACAAATATGTGACAAGCAGCATGCACTTGTACGATATAAATTGAAAAGTACTGATTGTATGTATATGTTCATATTGGGTTTCTTTTCTATATTGTATGACTACTGTATCTATGTAGTATTGGTAGTTTGTGTTAATATAGGCACAGTTATGAGTAAAGGAAAGATGCCAGCGGTAAAAGAAAAAGCATATATTAATCACTCACAGAATCATAATGAAAAAAAACTGTTAGTAAGGTGCAAAAATATCCTTTTTTCAGCGGCAGGTCAAGCCCTGTGGTTCTCCTGCATGTTGAGAGCCTCCCTAGAGCAGGAAGACCACAACACCAGCTCCCTGCTGTGCTGACACACTGCTGTTAGCAAATATTCTCAGAGAGCAGGCATATCAAAGGCAGCATACTTATTTTGAAGTTAATTTATGTCATTTTAGTCATTACGGCAATATTCAAAGATTAAATCTACTTGAATGATAATTGCCCTTTTCTATAAAATGACTAATACCTCTGCTTCAATTTTTTTTTTCATGTGGACTGTTCTGTGGTTGAAAGCCTAAAATATGATTGCAGTCTGGGCTTCTTCATAGAAAGAATTTTACAAGCAGATGTGCACAAGCAGTAATTATATATACTGGAAAAATATACAGAATGAAACAGTAGATTCACTAGAGAATGCCATCATGCTGCAATGCCAGAGTTGATTTCAAGTGGGGGATAGGAGCACAGAAAAGCAGGAGTGCCATCTACATTTTTTTTTGAGAAAACTCTCAGCCCCATTTTATACAGGACCATCTGACACTCAGGTCTGATGCTCCCAGGCTGCTCAGCCAAGCTCACTCCTCCCTGCCACAGTGCCTCATTATCATCTTCTAGAGGCTGGAATTAACAGGAATTATCTGGCTGTTAAACCTTTGCCAGCTGCTGGGCAGGCAGGATTTGCTTCCACCTCTTTTCTGGGGCAGAGAGTCATGTCCCACAGGCTGTCTGCTCTCTGTCCTGCACTCATTCCTCATCAGCTGTCGCATAGAAAAGCTCTAAATTCTTATCCCCTTTTACATCTAAAGATATGAGAATCCTTCTGCAATCCCTCAGTTATTTCTTCTTGAAGTACTAAATAAACTAAACCCATCACATTTCATTTTGGTTTGGGGTGTGTTTTCTAATGGGAGTCAAATGCAGCATTAGCGTTTTCATTGCTGAAATCAAAGAGTATGACTTCACATACTACAACAGATTATTAGTGTAGTATCATTTTACTCAATATAGGTTTGTAGGAGACTTTTATGAATTAATTGGTATTGTAAAATTCTTTCAAAATACTTCTTATGAACGATATTGTGAACAAAAAAGCTAGTTCAATGGAAAAAACATTGCCTCAGCAGGAGCCAAGAAATTTCTTTAATTTTTTCTCCCATTAATGCAAAGCTTACATTTCCCAGCAAATTTTAAAAACAAAGACTTATGTGTGTGAGCTGCTGAACAAGGCTGCAACCTTGTTCATCCCTTGTTCCAGGATTTACTTCTATTGTAGTACAAATGTGATAGCAGCAAGTAAGATTATATAATTTTCCTTCCCTACTTTTAAAAATTATTTTAAATAGTCATTTTCACTGTATTTATGGCCCATGTCTGTAAATGTACAAAGAAGATAAAATCCAAACAAGCAGTTGAATATATAGCAACAGCTATGGCTACTTGCTGCTTTTCCACGATAATTTCCATGGGAACAGAAGCTAAAGCAAGGTGGTTGGAAAAATATACGTGAAAAATAATCCTCATTGATTTTTAAAAACCTTTAATTTTGAAAAATTAGATTAAAATTAAGGCAGAAGGAGGGAATTAAAGTATTACCACATAGTTTTTAATTTATTAGTATTAGTCTTTACATTTTGGGTTCGTCTGCACATTTCAAAGGCATTTGCTGCAGAGGTTCCCTCCTCCAGCAACACGATAATATGTATTCTCCCTTTATTATGCTCTGGACCAAATTAACCTCTGGTATGCTGTGGTAAAAATCACAGAAAAAACAACTAACAAATCAATAGGTAACTTTCAGGAGCTGAATGGTCCCATTGATTTCCCTTTTCCCTTGTGCTGGTGCCCAAGTGTTGAATACACTGTAGAACTGGAGTGTATTTCTAAACAAGCCAGCTCTGTTGTCCTCCCACAGTCACCTCAGGTGGAGTCAGTGCCACGCCTGTTCTCTCCTTTTTCATGGAAAACTATCACCTCTTCTAACAGCTCTTCTATCGTTATCACATTTATATTTTGCTTTTGAAGCCTAAGACAAAATACAAATGTGGTGCATTTACCTGCGAGCACAACAGCCAAGAAACACAGGCTCCTCATCCTTGCCATGGTCGAAGGAGGACTTCTACAGGCAGCCTGAAGTCTTTTATACAAGGCAGGGGCACAATAAGCACTTGTTCTGATACACAATCAGAAGCATTGCAAATATTTTCTCAGCATTCGTATCGTTGATGAGATTAATTGTAACACATGACCTTGCCTGTGTCTAAGCAGATGAGATACAGTCAGCAATTTTTCCACACACTTGGTTCAACTTCTGAATTACAGCTGTGAGAGGAAAACATGATTTCCCCATGACTTCTTAGAAAATTAATTTTTCAGAGACCACCTTTTTTTTTTGACACAAACACATTCAGACAATGGGATTTCAGTGCTCACCTTTTTCTGATTTCATATTATCTTTTGTCACATATGTGGGTTTATAGCACAGATGAAGTTTGGAGAAAAAGTCAAAGAATTCTCCATTAAAACAAGACACTGATATTGTGACCTTTACAAAATGACATTTTTCCTCCAATTACTTCGTGGCAAAAATTTTCAGAGCAAACCTGTGAAAGCCCTGTTCTGTGGTAAGACCTGGTTTAGGTGGAATATCTTTCTGGAAAAAAGAAAATTTAAAATACATCTTTTTATGAATACATTAAGTTATATTGGTGCCTATCAGGAGATAGTTATGCCAAACAAAATATCTGCACTGCCAAGCATCACTGGAGAGGAACATCTGCAATCTCAGACCACAGCCACACAGCCCCTACCATGTGGTCTGTCAGAGCTGAGCAGTTGGACAGAGGGAGGCTTTTCCCAGCTCTGCAAGGACTTTCGTACAGCAGTTGCAGAACACAATATTCCTGTGAATCTTACACACACAGCCATGAGTGCTCAGCCCCAAAACCAGGGGTCACCAAGATGTTGGCATCATTTGTGTAGCTTGGCACAATGAGTGCCTACTGTGGGCCAAGGGGAAGAGGGACCCTCCACCAGGCACAAAAAGCCTGTCATGAGTCTTGCATGTAAATCCCCTCTCCACTGGGAATTTGCTCAAAGTTATGATATAGTCCCAAATCATTTTGTGTGTACAGCCTCTGAGTAGCCAAAAAGCATGACAGACAAACACTAAGTGGTAGTGCTGCTGCTTATTTGAACTAATTAATACATTGTTTCTTAACAATATATATAATTCATCACTCATTTGTAAAAAAACTTGGAATACATTGGTAACCTCAAATTGCAAGCAGTGTTTTCATCTCCTTTCAAGCTGAGCAGAGAAGGAAGTAATTCCTCCAAGATCAGTAAGAGGCATCAGAACTTTTCCTTGTTTGACAGCCCATATGTAATAAGGTAAGAAGTGTCATCTTGTGGGAACAGAAGCCACCTGCTTCATTTTATGTCTATACTGTACTTAATGTGAAGGAATCTCCCTAGGGCTCCTAAGTACTATAAAAACACAAATAGTGGGCAAGGAGAACACAGACATGGGATATTAGAACATTGGCTACAGTACTCAGCAAGCTACTCTATTGCACTGTGTAGAACTGTGGGTTTTATATTCAAGACATTTGCAAGGGAAGTCAATTTTTTATTAGGAAGTATGATGAAGAAGGCAAAAAAGCAGTTCACATTCACATCTTTATTTGTTACCTACGTGAGCTATAATTTACAGACTGATATTTTCTGAAAAATAAAAATAAAACAACCAAAAAACCTCAATATCCAAACACTGTATCTGAATCTACATAAAACTTTAAAATTTGCAGAATTTACAAATTAATATTCAGAGCAGTTGGGTAAATTATACATCCTCCCTCAATATCCGGGTTCCAAGAGCTTTAAAAGTCATACAGGCACAAGATAAGATATTTTCTTTATACAACCATCTATTTACATAGCTTTTCCCAATATACGTGGTTCAGTTCTCAAAGTAACTGCCAAGGTTTGCAAAACAGTGTATTTAAAATACATTTAGCAGCATATAAAATTAGATAAAACGGAAAGACAATTTGCTTTAAAAAAAGAAAATGTGAGATGATAGAAACAAATCCATAAGAAAAATAGATTAAGATATATTTGTCATGACATTAAGAACATCTAGTCATTGCAGAACACAGGGAAAACACAAATAAAACATAGCCATTTGTGGGCATTTGAGTTCTTGTCCTGAGCACAGAGTATACACAGCTGCACAGCTTTGGTCAACACAGATTATATGTTATCACCACACAAATCATATGGCATTTGCTGTTAGCAGGATACAGCCATGTCAGGTAGATGTACTGTTAACAGCTTCTTCCCATCTATTATTCACTCCACTTTCCTAACAACAATGTAAGTGACCTTTAAAATCTTCAAACTGCCTCTCATAACCAAAGGCTTATTCTTGGGACAAATTCCTTCCCCTGCTACCCTAAAATGCAAAACAGCTGATCATACTTGTGAGTGAAATACAGCAGAGCACTTTTGTTATATATTTCAGGTTATGATTTTGAGATGGTCATTAGAGAAGACTGAATTCCAGTTTAACTGCAAGTATTACATATGCACACAAATTCAGCCATAATATATAGATACATGTGACTGTTGGAACACAAGCATGTTACCAAGAGGTTATTAAATACAGTACATATTTTAAGGACAGCAGGTCTAGTGGAAGAGTTCACACACTGTCAGTCCATTCCAGTCATCAGTGTTTAACCTAATAAACATGCAGCAAACTGCATAGAGTGCACCTCAAATTGATCACTATATTCCTTTATCCCCTATCATTTCAATTATTGGCAAGATCTTCACTTGCATCTCCTGCATCTGAGATCTGTCCATCTATTATATTTCGAGCTTTCCAGATCCTCACAGTGCGATCACTGAAAACCAAAACAAAGCAGTATTAGAGCACTGCAATTACAGTGGGGAAGGAGAGAGGGTGAAGGGAGGGCAGCAGACGCTTCCTTAAAAGCTTGAGTGTCTTATCCAGAAAGATATTGTTGGCAAAACAATTCTTTAATGGACATGCAAGGGTTATTCCACCTCCAGGAGACTTTGTAATCTAACATGTACAACACTGAAGATTCCCTAACCTTACCACAGCCCTGGCTATAGCCTTTAACCATCTAAGAATGTATAAAGACTTTATGCCTAAAGAAAATCCTAGTCCCCTATTACCTAATTTTCTAAAATGGTAATAGGTTTAAGTAGATTGACATCAGAGGAGAGCTTCCACCATGTAGCTATTTGCAACTCAGCAGACCACAGGCAGAATTAGGAACAGACTCAATAGGACAGGACTACTTCCTGTCATTAAAAATGTGTGAAATGTTATAACAGGTTAAATCAAACCTCAAACACAATGAATTTGCACAAGAGGTGTCAGTGTACTATTATTATTAATAAAATGCACAGAACCACAAGACAATATGAAGTCCTAACTCTCCAACAAAAAACATCCAACAAACCGCAACTCCACTACAAGGGGGCATATACCAATGAGCTGGTGCTAAGAAGCCCAGACTGTAATTCTGTACTTTTGGAAAAAAATCACTGTTTACACAATTTTAAAGTACGTGTAAATAAAATATCACATAGAATGTGTTACAAAACTCTATCATAATTTAGAAGTAAAATAAAGAGTTAGTCTTGTTAAACAGCAATTTATTCCATGAAAGGGAAGTTATGAATTTCTCATAAACATTAACTTGAGTGACTAGCCAACATTGATTCATATATTCCTCTTAACTCCCTGAAAAGAAACCAGCAAGCAGAGCAGATCTTCTAACAGTTAAAAGTGTTTTCTGACTTGTGCCTTCATTTCACTGTAAATTGTTAGGAACACTAAATTTTTTAGACCTAAACCCCACTGCTAGAAATGCCAAAAGGCTGTAATTTTTTTATGACAAAAAAAAAGAATGAATTTCAGATGCATGTATGTTCTAAATGGATTAATAATCTTTAGGCAAACAGAGTCATAAACTTTGACATCTCTACCCCTACCTATTAATGCTTAACCTAAAACCTGACCTGATGAAAACTTGGCAACTTTGAAATCCTGCTATGATTCAGAAAGACCTGCTTCTAATTCAGAACGCCAGAAGTTTCCACAGTTGGCACTAGAATGTAACACGTCAGCTTTCACAGCTCCTGTGCTCAGACTAGACCACAAAGAGGTTCTGTTGCCATCTCCTGCATGTTCTCCATAACAAGGTATTTTTCTTGGTCAATTCCCCTGAGGTTTCAGGTCCTCAATTTGCTCACTTTTACTGAGGAAACAAATATTCAAATCAAGGTGTTTACAGGACAGTAGGATGGCTTGCAAAGCTTCTACTGTATTAACTTAAAAACTAACCAACCAACAGCCATATGCAATGGCTTTTAGGAGAATTTCCACAGGTCCGGAATGAGTCCTACCAGGAGGTAGTCCAACTGCAGAGACAAGCTTATAAAGTTCTCAAGTACTGCCAAATTCTCCCTGCCATCCAGATCAGTGGTCTCCAAACTTGCAACTCCACTACCAAATTTTTTTTAAGCCCACGCTGCTATGTATATTTATTAATAATTCTAATTCTATTAATAATTCTACCACTGAATTCTAATAATTTATTCTAGCACCCCACTGGGTGATTGTTGGGCATCCCCTGGGGTGCACACAGCCCACTTTGGAGATGGCTGTGACAGATCATTAGCACTGAGGGGTACAGACTGGACTAGGTCTCCCGATCCTTTCTATGAAGTAACTTACACATGTCCTAAACATAAGTGCATGGACAGAATTCTAGCAGGGAACACAGAAAAATTCATGGAGAAGAACTCACTCTGCTGCTGTGAAAATCTGGCTGGAGTTGGTGCAGATGGCATTTATAGGGCTGTCATGTCCCTTCATCTCCCCGATGGGTGCGAAGGTATCCACATTCCAGAGCTTGAGGGTGCCTCCCCTGCAGCCGCTGAGCAGAACCGGCACACCGGGCACCAGGCCAAGAGCACAAACCCAGTCCTTATGAGCATTAGGAACTTGCTGAAAGAGAGAAGGCAGGCAAGTCTCACAGGGCTGCAAAAAATTCCAGAGGAACAAGCACGGAAGTGGAAAAATCGTAAATTGTGAGCCTGATTCCTGTCCTGCCCCAGTTTTGCTACATAGCTCTGGATGGCTTCTCCACCTTTAGAGCAAGGAGAGTGCTAACTTCCAAGAGGCTTTTTCTATACCATGAGTTTGTTTCTTTTTGTGAAATAGTACTGAAAAACAAGAAGAAAATCTAACATGCACAACTGACCTAATGTGGAACAGAAATCAGTTCAGGATAATGCTAAGTCTGCATGTTTTCAAATGCATATTTGAATGCATTTTTGAACATATGGTCTCTGTATATGTTTCAAGTCTGTCTGTAAAACTGCTACAAAACACATAAAAAGAAAACCCAAAATACTGCTCAAAAATACACCAGGAAGACAGAACCTGTTTCTATATTTGCCTTCTTTCTTTCTTCTTTTCCCACTACACATTATAAATTGATTTTGTGATGTTGCACTTCACAAAAGCACATTAATTCTTTATTAAGGAAGTGCATTAGCATTTTACTTCTAATTCAGAAAGCAAAATAATGCACAGACCAGCTGAGAACAACATCCTTTTGGGTAGCAACAAATAAATATATGGGGAAAATAAAAATATGGGGAAATAATAGCCCAAGCTTGCTGTCTTTTGGGGGGACCAAAAGTGGCTTTTCTTCAGTTCGGTTTGGTAGGAACTGCTTTGCTTTGCTGCATTGCTCATAATGGAGCATATTCAGTTTTCTAGGATCATCTTGGTGTTTCATCTATAATATACACAGCTACCAAAGCACTGGTAGTCTGGTTTTGCCACACTTAATGAAACTGGGACGGGGGGTGGTCGTGGTTCTTATAAATCCCAATTTTGTCACAGCAGGGTTTTGCAACTTGGGATGTATAACATCAAGTGAAGTATAAGATCTCTGAATCCTTTGAACAGCAAGCTTGTTAAGTGATTTTCATCAATTATAAAGGATCAGACCTGTTCAACATGAGTATACCAAACCAGGACCTCTGATGCAACATTAGCATTTATACTGTAAAGCAACTCAGCTCTGTTTCAGGTTTTGGTTGCTGGTAGATTAAGGAGAGCAGCTGTTCAATCTGTGACCTTGGAGATTTTGAAAACTCAGCTCGGCAAGGCCTTGAGAAACCAGACCTAACTACAAAGCTGGCCTTGCTTGGACCAGCAGGACAACTTCACATTGTGCGACCTCCAGTGGACCCTTCCACCCTGAATTATCACACAATTAGCAAAGTAACAGCACTTCTCAATCCCTAAAAAAGGCAAGGAATAATAATTATTTATATTCTGTCAAACGCTTCAGTCTCACCTCCTTGAAAAACATACAGCATTTTGTAGAAATAGAAATAAAAAGAAAGAAGAAAGTGTGAGATTATTTTTATTAATTTCTACTTTTAAAACTAACAAACAGGGGAATGCAAACTAGAGAAATTATGAAACGCACATATACCAAAAGGAAAACAAGAAAAGTGATATAACTAGTCCAATTTACATACTTCTTCACCCTGGTCCTGTATTTTTTCCGATGTCAAATTAATTGCAAGAGCAAAAATCCATATTGCATAATATTTTAATGAGCATAAAATGCAAGAGTGAAGACACTTCTTGCAACTTTCATGAAGTCATTCTGAGAATACAAAATTAGGCCCACCTAATTCCTGTAGTTTCAGTACAAGCTGCTTCTCTCATTTTTCTGGGAAGACAGATGTGAGGGCAGATGTCCCAATATGGCCAAGTGAAGATTTTCTGTAAGAAGCTAGATTTATGAATTCTTATTTTAACTGTGAAGTCTTCACAGTATTCTGAAAATGAACTGGCACCTAACTGGATGATTTTGAATGAAGTTCAAGCAAGTTTATGTATTTATGGAATACTAAATATGTCCATATAGAAATTTTCTTTTTAAAGTAGCCAGTCCATCATTTTCTCCTGTCCCAATGCTTTTAAATTATATTTGTTTCCATGCTATTAGTCTGCATATTAAATGTGTGCTCCTCCTTTCCCCCAAAATTATTGCAAAAACACTCTCTTCTGGTAATCGTTTTTCTGCCTTCCAGACCTCGCTCAGTCTCAAGTTAATTAATCACACCTATACCTCAAGAACCTCCCATAAGACTTAAAAGAACAGATCAACTTAGAGGAGGTAGACAAAAATCAAAGTTCTTCATGCCAAACAAATTGTAAATTCCCTTGATTCGAGGTCCTTTTACACCTGCTCCTTTTTTTTTCCTTTTTACGTTAGAAAAACATACAGCAAATGTGTTCTGACAGCAAGCATTATTATAAGTGTTGTACACATTATGTAACACATGCATTGTATAAGGAGATGAATCTAAGAACTAAGACTGTGTGGAGTGAGGTAGGCTGTAAAACCTCTTCACAAGAAAATATTCTGTGGCCTGATCTAAAGCATTGTTTCTCATTAATGAGTTCCCAATCCAAAATTTACTAACTTGTCAAAGACAGGTATCCAATAATTCCAGTCATTGATGAGGCGAGTGCTGCTTTTATTCTGAAGCAGAAAAACAAACCGACATACTCAGAGCTAAAATAGGATAACCACTTCATCAGAATTTCCTGATGCTACACGCACAGAAAAGCAACTTCATGTAAAGATCAAGTGCATTATTGATTTCTTTCTTAGTCAGTGCTCTATGCCTTCCCTATTAAAAGCACCAGTATCTATGTGAATAGGCATTGCATGAGCCTGAACATTTCCACAGCCTAAAAACAGTTCTACAGCATGACTGTCACAGCAGCTGTATGATTTTTTTCATTACCTGAAGAAGGTCTTTTTGAGACAAATCCCATTTCTTAATTCCATTATCTCTGGATCCACTAAAAAGGTTATCACCCATGATAGCAAGTGCTTCAATGCCATCATAATGAGGAGGTTCAAAATTGTGTGTAGGACTTACACTTCCGAGAGCCCCTTCAGTCACATCAAACATCTAAAATAAATAATAAAAAATGTTATGTGAAATTTTCTGCCATCCTGCTTGAAAGTCATGCAGCAAATAACTTTAGGGAAAAAACTTGGGAAGACTTATTAGAGGCCACTGTTTCATGATGTGTATTTGACAGAATTTATCTACCAGAACCACTCCTCTCTCCTCTTCCACCTGTTGCCTGAAGTGCAAATACTCCACTGACTTCAGAGAAGACTGCTCTGGGAGGAAGTACTTCTACTACTTCAATATCACACACACAGTAGCTTCAGAGGAAGGGCCCATATGTACCCTGTGTGGTGGGCTAGAGAAACAAAGCTCATGAGTGAGTTTGGGAAATATAACTCACAGTGGGAGAATTGCACAGGTAAGTAGCTTCAGAAAGAGGCATTAGTATATTTTTCTGGACAAGCTGTTTGGTAATGGTTACATACTATTACACACTGATGCTTTTCATGGACTAGACACACCTCTCTCCTTGCCCATGCTCCAAGAATGGGGTGTTAAAACAGACTCTTTAGGTAAGGTTTTCTTAACAATTTAAGGCAAAATCAATGCCATCAGGTCTTTGTTCCTAGAGCTGCAGTGTAAGCAATCCTGTTTCATTTTGCATTGTAGGGAGCCAGAACTCACCCAGTGAGTGAAAGGAACAGATGAGCCATAACTTTTTAAACCACCAGCTCTGTTTCACAAGCACATGTCAAGCTTCATCCTCTATTATTTGCTCTTTATTGGCCTTTTAGAATGAATAAGCTTGACAGTAGAAAAGGGAGATCTTGGTAGTGTAAAATAATACCTTGTGAGCTACAGGTATTTTAAAAGTTATTGGATTCAATTAACATGCATCAGTTCCAATTGTAACACAACAAAATTCAATGATAAACCAGAAAAATCAGGTACCTAGAGATGACTAATATTACTGACTCAGTCGACAAGACAGTAGCTTTCTGTGACAGTATCTGTCACCAAACTCAGCAGCCCAGCAGACTCTGTCCATGCAGAGAACCACAGATTGTTAAGGGGTTAAAATGTACCTTAAAGATCATCTAGTCCCAACCCCTCTTCGGAAGTAGGGACACCTCCCACTATACCAGGCTGCTCAAGGCCTTATTCAGCCTGGCTTTGAATGCTGCCAGCATTAGGGCATCCACAACCACATTGGGCAACCTGTTTCAGTGTCTCACCACCTTCACAGTGAAAAATTTCATCCTAATATCGTAACCTAAATTTCCCCTTTTTCAGTCTGTACTCATTACTCCTTGTTCTATCACTACAGCTCCTGATGAAGAGTCCTTCTCTGGCTTCCCTGTAAGCTCCCTTCTGACAGTGGAAGGTTATGAGGTCTCCACTCAACCTTCTCTTCTTCAGGCTGAACAGAAGCATTGAGAATTCATAGACAGCTGCACTGACTATGCACATACAGATCATTTATACTGTCCAAAGCAGCTTGACAATTCTGGAGACATTCACTTTGCAGAACACACACTACTCTGCAGCACACAGACGTGGCTGAAATATCCCTGGACATTCTAGTGGTAGAAGTCAAGACGCAGGCAGACTTAGGAGGATTTGTGTAGCCTGGCCACAGAAAACACTGAACACACGAGAAGGACAGATAAACTTCTCTGACTGTTGACAGCTTTGTTTTCCAAAAGCTCTCCCACCTCCTTGCTTGTCACATGAGTTCACAGCATGACAAACTTGCATTATATGATGACATCCTGTTGTTCCCACTGAGGTCTTTCACTCATTACCTTGCCAGGATGGCAGCTCATAACTAACCCAATATTCTGAACTGTGCAGAAAAGTGATTCTCAAAGTGTCTGCCTCTGTCTCCCCATTGCCTAAGAATCCCCTGGCCTCTAACCATAGGTGATGATCCACTGCTGATAGGATTCAAATCCACAGACCAAAGTGTCAAACTGTGCCCCAACCTCTCAGGCAGTTTTCTGCATCTGGCACAGTGCAGAGCCAAGCATCCAAGATTTGTATAATAATACAAAAAAAAAAAGCAAGCCCAGGCTCACAAGTTCTGGCTCCTGCTCCACTCCCAGCTGTGTTCATACACTTTTTCCAGTGTGTGAGAAGTATAAAAAAAAGAACAAAGGGTACTCCCTTGTAACAAGTTCAGGTTTCTTGCTCATTCTCTCTTTGGCCTCACACATCACACATTCTTTGCGGTGTGAGGGTCAGCTTTATGGACAATCTACAGTTCCCAGAGTCAGGTGATTTGGGTGTGGCCCTGAGAAACAGGAGCTTGTGGGTTCAAATAGCCACCGGCTGAGGTGAGCCAAAAATAAAAAAAAAAGAAAAAGAGAAAACCAAATAACACTCTCCTCCCAAAAACCAGATTCCTTATCGATGACTGCCAAGAAGCAGAAAAGTATACTGGCCACCTTGGCTGAGAAGTGCTGACCTCGCTCTCCCGTTCCCCACTTCAGAACTTGGGTAACACTTCAGGAGGAGCCTGGGCTAAACCCTAGACTCCCTTATGTGAGGAACACACAGGGTGTCTCTGCTGAAACAATTAGGTCTGCACTCCAAAACTAAGGCCCTGACTTAAACTACTTTAAAGAGCTAAATGTTACTTAAAAGTAGATTTCTCTAAGATACCTGACATCCATCTTAATGGGAATTAAGAAAAAGCTTAACTAGCTTAACCACACATCCACCTTCCTTCACGGAACAAAAAAAGCACTGAAGTGGTAAGTGTTTATTATGACTGATCATTATTCATGATCCATGACTGGTGAGATAATGTCCATCTTGGCCAACACATTTTAAATGTGGAGATGTAAGTCACTTCTGCTGAAGGTTGCATCCCATACTGATGGGCCCAGTTAAAATAAGCAAATACTAGTGGTTTACCTTTATATAATGATCCTTTGAACCAGTGACAATAAGATCTTGTCCATTGGAAATTTGATCAACAGTAAGGCACATAACAGGACCCTGGTGACCAGTTAGCTTTCCTGTAGACTGAAACCTCCAAGGACAAGTGAAGAAATGAGGATTTGTTAATTTTTCATATATTCAGTACAGTCCATATCATAGTTTCTGACAGAATGGATCTTTTTTTTTTCCCTATGTCTTCAGTACTCATCCTCTGGTTTACCTATACTCTATTGTTCATATCCATGGATAAATATTAAATCTATGTTAAATACAACAAAATCCTTCTATTTATGCAAAATAAGAATTAAAAGATTTAAAATTAAAGATGAATCAGTCCTCTCATAAGTATATTCTGTATTTTGAATGCACTCTGGGAGCAGGTTCTATTTGGAAAAGTGTAATTAAAGTGCAGCTATCATAATCCTATATTATATTACATTACTTCCATTGGCTTCCATCATCTCATCAACAATTACTAGTCAGGATTCCCATATTCACCTTACCAGAGCGGGTTTTGTGGTGCCTGTCAAACAAAACTCTGTGTTTTTCCAGTCATTTTTACTGAAATGATTCACCACAACCTTAACACATGAGAAAATCATTATCTCAGTAACCACCACAGATGGATTAGCTGATCCGTAACTTGACCATATTTTCCCAGGTTATGGACACTACCATAAAGAAGAAACACTTCACTGACTGTTCCATATGCACAACTATGCACATGTAACCTAAAGAATATTCTCTTCTGCTGGTACCTTTTCAGGTCCCACATCCTCACTGAGTTTCCAGCAGCTGCATAGAGGAATGTGCCAGTTGGATTTAGTGCAATTTGATTGATCTGGTTCTCTCCAGCAGGGATAGCAACTGTTCTGTTAGTACTTCCTGAACATGCATCAGCAGGCATAGCTTGGCCTGAAGACCTGAGAACAGAGAAGAAGGAAAAAAAAGGGGAAAACCAAAATTCTACCATTTGTTTGCCATACTTTGTATACTGTCTAAAAACAAACCAATTTCACTGAGCAAAAAAGGCTATAAGCCAATTATGAATACTGAACATCTGCTAAAATTGTATATGCAAATTGTTTTGTGCTCCCATATATTACTGGTGCCCCATACTGACTTAGCCTGAACATGTAAAGAAAGCTTCCATTCCCAACAGTGTACTTACATTAGACTGTACTTCACTATTGAATTAAATAATAAAAGTTATCTACAACCAAGACTCATTTGAACTCTTGGCATCTGAGGTTCAGCACACTCACGTCAATGTCCGAATGCACTTCGCAGAATCTCTGATGTCCCACACCTTGATATAGGAGGTTGAGACTGTGAAGACCAGGCTAGTGTAGTTGCAATATTTAATAGAAACAACATTATTTGGATGACCCCCTAAAGACATAATCTCTTGTCCAGTTACCAGATTCCAGACTTTACAGGTACGATCTAAATAAAGACAAACAAAAATGGGGAAATATTAGCAGGAATAATAAAAAAAAAAAAAACAGAAAAATCTCATGTTTTTCCTAAACTCAGTTATTTAAAAAAAATGTGCATGCATTCATTTGCACTCATATATTTTCCTCCATTTCTGTAGACACCAGAGAAAAACAGCTAAATTAAGTAGGTCTTAAAAAATACACATAGGCATTCATCTATCATCATCAAAACTAAGCAAGCGTAATCATTAAATGTGCATTCAAGATCTGAATATTAGCTCCCAAAGCATTTTAAAAGGATAAATATCTCAAGGGAAGTGAAAATACAGACAATTTAGAGGCTGCAAAGTGTGGATGAGATAAAGAGAAGAATCCAATTTTTCATTCAAAAATTCATTATCAGAAACATAGTTCAGGATGAGTTTTGAGTTTTAGTATGGCCAAGTTCTGACTGCCACAACAAAACTACAAAGATGAGAAGTGATCCAAACTCTTCAGTGTATTGGGGGCCTCTGAAAACCCCTGCACAGACTGCTTTAGTCACTGTTTTGATTCCATGGCAAATGAATTTAAATACTGCAACCTTTTACCTGTTAAAACCCCAAATGCATAGAAGTTCTCAAGAAATCTGCAACACTATTGGCAAGAACAGGAAATTCTCCTTGCTGCACCGTGTCTGTATCACTCCACGTATTTTAGACATAAATTTATACTGAAATAAGTCCCAGAAGGACAAAGAGAAAGCTTCATGTACAGACACCAGTTACCACAGCATAAAGGTAAGTATGCCAAGACCCATCTGCCACTTTAAAATACCAACCACCAAGGTCAAAGATCTGCAGTGCACATGAGAACTCACTGGCATTTCTGAATTTGGCTGCACGTATTATCTGATGTCAGTGAGCCGAGACTTTCTGCTTCAGCAACCATTTTCAAAAGATTTAACCTTATTTAATTGAACAATTGTCTACACTCTTGCATAGAAGCGCACTTGGTAAACTCCCCTCCAAAAATATACAGAAAGATTCCCCCATAAGTTTGGGAAGCTAGGATGACTTGAAAAAAGTAAATATTAGGAGCATCTGCAAACATCCATCTGTTAAAAAAGCCATAAAAATTACCAAACTAAAACTTTAGAATACAAATCTAGATGTAAAATAAGATTTTAGAAAGTGTCCTTCTTTTCCTCACATAGCCACTGAATTCAAAATCTCAATATAAATCAACTAAATAACATTTACAAAATCTAAATCAATGTCCTTTTTTGCAACTGTATACACTTGCACAAATATTGAAATGTTGGCTTAAAGCCTGCAAGATCAAAAGTTTGCCAACTTGCTCAAAGCGTGTGATTTGGTGTTTTTAACAGTCAGGTAGTAGAATAGCCACAGAAATCATACCTGAATATCACCAGTGGAAGACCTGCATCTGATGAGGTTATCTACTATGCTAATACGGGGATAAAAGGGACGTCCTGAAATTTCAAGGTTTATTCATTATGTGAACTAATGAAAAGGAGAGTCTCCCTATCAATCGGTGTTAACTTCTTCCCAGCCATTCTAGTTCATCTTAGCTTTGATACTTTCAGAAAAAATAAGAGTCTGCCATAGTTTCACCTGCATAACTGAGAATATAACAAGTCCTTTACCATAAGTGCTTTATGTGAAAAAGCACAACATACAAAATTCACTTTTTGAGCAATATTAAAATGGGTGTTTGTGAAAAGTAACCATAATACTCTGGTGGTAACAGATAATACCACTCTGGTGGTATTATCTTCAAGCCAAACTGAGCAATGGCAATGGAAATTCACTACAGACAGGAGGAAAATGTTTTCTTCAAAATACTGCTTCTACCAGTTTGAAAAGTTCATCAAGTGACTGCATCATCCAGTAAGGAATTTAGTGACTACTAAAATTCCAGGCCCTCCCACAACAGCCATGCAGTTCTTGTAACAACAAAGGATAGGCAACAAGATGCACAGAGGAAGCAGAAGACACCCTTAGATGAAGAAGATAGCTCAAAGAACCAACTATGGCATGAAGGGTATTCAAACTGTGCAGTAGAGCCAGAAATGTGCCAATTCCCACCTCCACCCTTACCCTGAAGCTATTACTTTGCATTGCATATCATGTGTGTTCATGCTACCACAACTGCTTCCATCATATCACACAAAAAATGTTAATGTTACTGCTTTTTGTGTTTTCCATTATAAATAAACAGCCAAATACTACACACTGGAGTTAGAAACCTGTAGATAATTACTGTAAATCCTTCTTCAGCTTATGTTGAGAAATGGACCCTTAAAATTTTCTTCTGTGTTTGCAGCACTAAGCACAAATTGAGAATTTCACAACACCCTGAGCTGTCAAAGCAGCCTCTGTAGGAAGCAGAGGTGCACAGAGCTTGCCCAACCTTTAGATCCAGTGAAGAGAAGATCATCAGTTGCATCAACACAAAGCACGGCCTTGGTATGTCCCTCGGCTGTATATATACACTGAAGTGGGGATGATCGGATGCCTTTTGAAGCAGGAAATGGGTTAATTATCCCCCTAAAGAAAAAAAAGGAATGTGAGTTGGGCATAGTAATAGACAGATAAAATTAATTTACTTGCATGTAGGGAAAAAAAAAATTAACCTAGTGTTCTTATATGTGAGGGGCAGAATAGCTGAATGCCTTTCATAAACTATGCAAGAATTTTTACTATTTAGTGTCAACACCTGTCAACTCTGGACTATTGGTTAAAGGAAATCACATACAAAAACAAACAAAGGAAAAGACAACAAGATGCTAAATGCTGGGTACATGGCAAAGTCTGCATAATGCTGGAAAAACCAGGACACTTAAAGCTTCTGGATGCCTGAGACCAACCATAAAACATCTTAATCTAAACAGCACAATCTGAAAAATGGAAGAAATGTAATGTACACTGCTATTTCCAAACTTAGCATGTACTTCACATCATCTGCATTCTATGGGAAGACACAGAGAACTGCTGTTAACTTCTGCGCCTGAAGAAGGTTCCCACTGCAACATGTACCCAACAACACACCCATGCTCAAATGGCCAAAAGGGAGGATGATTGGAATGCTGACACACCCAAGGAATCTTCCTGGGCACTTTCAGCTAGTTCTGTGGTGATGCCAAAAGACTAACTCAGCCTGAAAAAAACCCTTTATAATTCATTACCAGACAAAAATTACTAGCAGTCTAAAATCTCATGCATACAACTGCACGCACACGGACCCCTTTAATTTCTGGGAAGTGTGGAAAAGCCTCAAGGTAATGCCCATAACATGCAACACTGCTGTGACCTGGCCAGCTTGCACTTAAGACTCACTGTCATGCTCTCTTGGGGATCACACACATAACTGTGAGCAAAAGGAGCTAAACCATAACTCTATCTCACCAAAACAAAAAAGAGTTTGTAATATTGTCCAGAAGTTTGCTATATAAAGGAAAATGTCTTTCATGATACAAGCTAACTTCGTGATAACTGGTTCGTTTATCTAGTAGATTAAAATTATGATTTTAAACATTTTTACAGCTCAGGACATCTTCACTCATAATTCATTACTCCTCAGCAATCCTTCTATAGATTTTACTAGTATTAATAGTGCCTTAAATTGTGTAATGTTACCTTCCTCATTTTGAAAAGGCATTCACCTTTCACCTGTACCATTTTATGTTTTCCAGAAAACAGGAACAATTTGCTTTTTAATTCATTTAGGTCTCTATGCTTTTGTTTTCTAGCATCACACTAAACTAACACTGTTTTCTCTGCAGTATTCCCTAGTGGATCATGCTGCCTCTGAACTGAGTTATTCCTCCTGCTGTTCTCACCCACTCACTTCCGTGACAAGCCATGTAAAAATACATGTCCTGAAGCTATTTATCTACCTATGTGCAGTGTTCTAAAACCTACAGACAAAAGAATGCTGCAACTGCTACAGTGACCAGGCAAAGCCACAATGACTGCCCTTTTCTTGATAAACTAATTTTCCACTGAGTACTAAACTCCTAATCACTGGGACATGAGTGGGGGCATTTCTTTCATCTCATAAGCCACTGTGCACTCTGTCAGAGAGACATAATAAAAACTACTCATTTTTATTTACACTAGTATTTCATTTTTAGTGACTGAAGCATACAAAGGAAAAAGAAACACAAAAATAAGGAGAGAAGCAGATAAAACATAAGAAAATGTCTGCTCCTCATTTTTTTGAAGAAAACAAGGAGAGAAATAATGTGTCTAATGAAATGTTTACACCATACTTCAGTTATGATTAAAATACTTGACATGCTCAACAATGATAAAAAAAAACCCTAAAAAAGGAGAGGGGAAGACATGCTTGACCAAAATCTCAGATATTCAATGCTGTGGCAAAAGCAAGGGAAACAATGCACAGGTAACAAGAAAAATCATGCAGCAAAATGAAATTTCTTAAGAACTGGAATAACTTTGGTGAAAGATGCCAAGAAAACAGAAAAGAGAGAGTACCTTTGTACCTCCGACAGAGAGGAATCACTTTCATCAGACCTACAATCAACAGTGGTGGAATTGTGAGGAGAAAGAATATAGGTATCAGCAAAGGAACGCCGCCATACGAGAAGAACAAACAACAGCACGGCCAACTCAGAAAAGCAATGCAAATCCACATACAGTATGCAGCATTGCTTGAACCCATGATGATACGGGAGGTAGGGGGCAAAGAATAATTATCTTAAAATATCACTCTCAGCAGTAAGTCACAGTAGACTGTTTCAGTTCCAGAAGATGAATAACAGCAGCTAAGCCATTTCTTGTTTCCCCAACATTTTCTTAGAGAAGTAAAGGCAAAAAATTAAAAGGGGAAGATGGATGCACAAGTAAACCTTCATAAGATAGTGCTTGTTGAGAATATCAAAAGAAAAAAAACAGTCTGAACATCACTGCCTGCTAAGTGTAGAAGAGATATGCAAAATGTTAGTCACAGAGATATTAATTTTAAATATGATAGCCCACTCAAATAAAACCAGCAATTTTCAAGCCACCCTAAGTTCAAAATCCTTCACCTCTCATTCTGAAAAATGTTTAAAATTAAAAAACAAGAAAACATACAAGACAACATTTCCCCTCTTCATGATGATTTGCAGTATATCTTAAGATGTCCTTTATTTTCAACTCATCTCAGATTCAGAAGTCTATCTGACTTCAAAGTCAGTTCAGAGAAAATGAAAGGGTTAGGTGAGAGTTAGAAATAAGCAAGGTAAGCTAAGATAAAGAAGTCACAAGCACAGTTACTGAAAGCCTTGCAAGCCACTGCTTGGTATGTGGTGGCTGTAGACCTCTGAAAAAAAACATTTTATTAAAAAAAATAGTGTAAACAGACAACAGCAATTTCTTATCTTGCTAGAGTTAGAAAAAAAGGTTTATTTTAAATCTGCAGTTCATAAGCACTGCATTTGTATCGATACTGAAACCTGCAACAGAAGTTCTAGTCAAGTAAAGTCCACTGCTATTTGGAGTAAGGCTCCTAAACACATGCCTAATGTGAGGAAAATCAGTTCTACTTCTTCTAAACAAGATGAGTATCATCTACTTCTGCAGATCACCTCCTAAGGTCAGTCTGTTCAATAATTTGGATAATCTCTAAACAGCTGTGTAATGTCCCATCCTCTGAGGTGCTGTTGTGAGAGCTCTCAAAACAATGCTGGAGCAACCAAGTAACTGTCAAAAGCACTACTTCCTAAATTATCACCTAAAATCTATTTCTGAGTGTAAACACGCACACACAAATACACAAACATCTCAGAATTCTACTATTATTTTCTATTTCGGGTTTAAAACTACAAATACCAGACATAGGCTAGAAAATAGGAAACAAGGTTCAGCAGGAAATTTCTTTTCTTGAATTTTTGCAGTGGTTCCATGGTAGTTTAAAATATTTCCTTAGAAAACTACACAAAAACATGAGAAATATCTCCTCCTGTCTTGCAAAGGGCAAAATTTCTACCAGATACTACATTGAAAACTTGAGCACACTTTGCATTTCCCTGGTTGGGGGCTGAGGCTTCCCTTTGTGACTTACTTATCCTGCTGAACTGATGTGTTTCCCTGAGAAACAGTAAGACGACTAAAAACATTCATTTCATTACGGGGCCGGCTTGGTGGGGAAGTAGGAGGTGACAGACTAGCCTCTGGGGCTCCAGAATCTGAGCTACAAAAAAAGAGAACATCTTCTTTAACGGGTTACGAACGGTTAGAGAAGTTAAATGCAACATGCCTCAAATGTTAGATGCTCTTTTCTTAAGCCAGTAATTAAGATTGTCATACTAGCTACAGATATTTCCCAGAGAAGGCAAAAAGCTTAAGGCTGCAGAGTGCAAGGTGGCACAATGTTCAAAGTTTAAGAGCTAAAAGTGAAAGCTCCAGGCAGAAAACACATACATGTAAAACAAAGCAATTCTTATAAAATTGAAGGCTTTTAGATATATTGATGAGTTCAATTACAAAAAAAAAAGTAATCTGCAAATGCTCCAAAGGACATTTTCTCAGGGCTCCACTCCTGAGTTATTTTGTACAGAAAAAACCCCAAACAACCACACATAAGCTGAGCAATGAATATCAGCAATGACAACAATAAAAACTGTCCTAGAAGAAAATAAATAGAAAAATACAGATTTATTTTTCAAAAAAATTCAAAGTTTAAGTTATGTCAGAGGAAATAAATTTAGAAGAATCTTACAGTTTTTGTTCTTTTGTCTTTGTCTTTTCCATTGTTTTCTCATAGGCTTTTCTCTTTGTTAAAGGTGAAGGCTCAGGTATCTTCTTCTCTGGAAGAGATGGTTGCCTCGAACTAAAACAAGAGTAATTATCTCACTCTAAGGCCCTTTACAGAACTTGCTTTTCTTACATTACCTGTCATTCTCTCAGTATGATTTAAAATTTTAGCATATACTTTAATAGATTATTGTCTCTCTTGAATGTAAGGATTATAAACTTGTTCTCACATTTGAATATAAAAATATACCAAGTCATTAACATTCACAGTTCATCAACATATACAGTCAGATACTCAATATGTAAAGGAGATTTACTAATTCAATAATAAAAGAGTCACTAAAAGAAATACAGTGGAATATGCATCCTGAATTAAGATCAAGGAAATTCTGAAATTTCAGATTCCACATTTGCATCTACAATATACCATTTACAGACAAGAAGAACAGAGAAATCACAATGATTCTTATACACAAATGAAACTTTGCAGTAACATATTCATGTTTCAATATAAAACTCAAAATTAGGAAGTGAGAAAAAGTACTTCCCATTGACAACCTGACTATTAGAACATGGCTCTTCCCTTCTCCCTTGCTTTCTATCCCTCATTTGTCTCTCCTGTTCTTGCTCTGAAATAATTCCAATTCACAGTCACTGGTCTTTCTCCCAACCTTTAATTCTCCGTTAAAAGTACCAAATATATGAAGAGGACAATATTAAAGCTGATACCCAAATGTTACCATTTCACCGCAGTCAGACAAAAGAAAAAAAGAAAGGAATCTGAATGGTCTCCATTCTTCTGAACTCTCATTTCTCGCTAGTTGAGCAATCACAACAGCAATATTTGCTTTGTTTTTTCCTATTTCTGTGTATTTAAAAGGGTTTTTTTCCTATGAATATTAAATAGTCACTAAAAGCGAGAAAGCAAGATTCTAAAAGTGCTTTTGCTCCACTCAACTCCATTAAGCAGATAAAGTTCAGTTGGCAGGCCACCTGCCTGACATGGTTACTAGCATCAGAGCTCTACAGGTTCTGAATGTGCATAGCTCCAACTTCTCTACATGTTTCCCTTGAGAAGAAGTCTATGCTATATAAAATCCACCTGGAGACTGGAATGCAGAGTAACATGATTTAACATGGACAGCACAACAAAGAACAGCAACTTGACTCAAGTAGATGAGACTGTCTCAAGTGATCACAAACCCTAACTAAAATGTATGGGACCTGTAGGACCTACTGCCAAGAACTGCCTGTCAACCCTAGAGCTTCCCAGGGGTCTTCAAGAGACAGGAAAAGGACAAGTAATAACCTGCTTGGTTTTGCACAGAAACCTAGCAGTTCAGTTATAAAAACCAGGAGAAAGTGGGTCCAATTCCCTCCTCAAGGCCAGAGCATCCATCTCTATGTAGGGCTCCTTTACCTCTAAGCACACTGTGCAAAGGACACAAAAAAGATGGAACAGGACACACTCCCTTCCCTCTCTTTATGCTGGACCAGTGTGCATTTATGAATTCAAAAATCCTGAGGTCACAAGGCAAGTTCTTTGAATGAGGCTGACAGGTCTTCCAGCAAGACGACAAACAGTTTATAGCGCCTACTGCCAGGGTTACTTATGTGTCTACTGAGCAGCCACTCTTAAATAAAGCAAACCAGAAATTGGAACCCAAGCTCCTCTTTCTCACACTGGAATCCTGCATACTCAGACACGGAGCCAATTTTTGCTTCTTCATTCTCTACCTGTCCCTTGAGTCCTCTGACTCCACAGTGGAACATCCTCAGAAGAGGGTGTAAAGAGCATTCATTTTCTGAATTCTTTTTGAAAGTCTGGGAATGCAGATATTATAAAAATGCAGTTGTCTTGCTGGAATGAACTTCCTAAGCACAGGTATAAAAACCAAGTGCATGATGTCAATGATCTGACAGAAAAGGAGCAGGGCACATACTTACTTCCAGGATATAAGGTATCTGAGCAGAGCTGACACAAGTCCTACAGAAGACAACTATACTCTGCAAAAGCTGCGTTAGATGAGTTGAGCATATCAAAGGACAACGGCACTAACCATCTTTGTAAACAGAATTCCAATCAAATTAACTGTTGGCCACATGCATTTGGGTACCTCCCTAAGTAATGGTATCCACAATGGTCTGGATTGGAAGGGACCGTAAAGACCATCTAGTTCCAACCCCTTCCCTTGGGCAGGAACACATTCCACTAGACCAGGCTGCTCTAAGCCCCATCCGACCTGGCCTTGAACACTTCCAGGAATGGAACACCCACAGCTCCTCTGGGTAACCTGTTCCAGTACTTCACTCTCGCAGTGAAGAATTTCTTCCCAATATCTCAAGTACAGCTACAATGTTTCAGTTTGAAGCCATTACCCCTTATCCTATTTACACACACCCTGATAAAAAGTCCCTCTCCAAGGACCACGGAATCACCACTGACCTGAGAAAACTGAGGGGGTTCCAGACTAGAGCAGTTTGTACATAGGCAAACATCTAAATGTATAATTAATTTCTGTCACTTTGAGAATCCATATTTTGGATCACTGTTACAGCTTCTACATCCGCAAATGTAGCTTAAGTAAGTGTCACAAGGGAGAAAACATTTATTGCAGGTAAGATCACAATCTGCTCCCAAATAATGTATTTTATTATAAGAGATATACTTTCACCACAGGCCCATAAGGAAAGGCCAGATGGCTCATAACGACAAGCCTTCTTCAATTATGACCAGATGAACCAGCAAGAGTTCTAGTTTTAGAAAAACATCTATGCTGCAGTGAGAAAGTCACTGCAGATTGATTGTGGGAATTCTTGATCACTTATCTACTAAAACACAGTCAATAAAAATTCAATATGTGAGGCCTACTGCTGACTGAATTGATTTATTGACAGCGTGTAACTCTCAAATGCTTGCAGAACAGTTTCGGGAAAATCCTGGTTTGCCTTGTTGCTGGCTCACTTTCATAAATGGATACATTCTAGAAGATGAAGTGAGGCAAAAGTTGGTATTACCTGAGTCTTGGATGTCAGGTCATAACACTTGATGTTTTAGATCTTGAAGCTTCAAAAGTTTCTACTCATCTCATGCTAACTGCTGAAACAAGTGGGTTTTCTCCACCTATGCTAACCCTCAAGAGCATTCTCTCCAAGCAGATTCTATTTGCACTGAAGCCATCAGCATGGGTTAATAATTGCTATCAGCAGTGTTTTACTGTTCACAATTGCCACCTCAAGCACATGCCAGAAATACATAGTGAAAAATACAAATTGCAAATGTACATTAGGTAGAGACTGCTGTAAAAATATTATGTAAATAGGACAGATGAATATTAAAAGATGCTTAACTTCAGAACCTGTAATGTGAAGATAGCTATGGGACACTGATTTCCACATCACTGAATGTGGGAAGCGCATTCAGTTTACACATGAGCTTGTGCAACACAGGAGCTGGTACCTACAAAGCCAAGAAAAAGGCCTCTAGCAGTGAATGGCTAATAACCAGTAGAGGTACTGGTAAATATAAAAAGAACAGCAAGAGCAAGTGAAAAGAAAAGGGTGTGTGTGAGAGACATCTGCTGGTCCCAAAGTAAAACCACAAAAATAATTTTAATTCTGTTTAGAATCAAGAGATACTTCCAATTAGTAAAACTGTTCTGCAGGTAAGTGCAACCTGTGAACAGAAAGGATTTTTGAGGATTCATAATATCTAACATTTTTCTTTCAACTTTTCGTTTGCATACTCTATTGTTGTAGAGACTTCTTCATTTTAAGCATGGTCCATACAAGACAACTCTCTACAGAAAGATTTTTCCTAATAATTAGGACCACATACAAATACCACGTTATATAAAGGTTTTGGGTTGTGTTTTGTTGGGTTTTTTTTTTAATCGCTCTGCTGTTCTAAGCAGATTCTCACTACCTCCCTAGAATGTGCATTTCCCATAGCACTAATACAGCAAACTATTCAAGGTATTAGAGGGATTTTTCCCTCTACATAGAACACAGTTATAATAACTTTACTATAACAAAGCAACTGAACAGAACTTAGATCTTCAGTAAGAATCACAGTACTTACAACTCTGCATTTATACTTTCTAGAGTGGTGATGGTAGAAAGGAAGGAGCTTTGTCAGTATTATTTAGTAAGCTTCAAGTATATCAACCTCACTTGTAAAGTTAAAATAACAGATTACAAGAAACTGGCAACATGCATATTTCAAAAGCAAAGGAAAATTAGTACAGCATGGCCAAACTTACATGCTGCCTATCTTAGAAGGTAAGCCAGATGGTGGGGGTATAAACTCTCTGTCCCTAGCAGAAGTATCATGTGTGTCAGCAGCCACCCCACTTTCTTGGGTTTCTGCAACTGATGCGACAGAGCCAGCCAAGGCAGAGTCTGCAGCACTACTGTCAGAGACTAGGTCGCTGTTGGCTGCATACAGCAATTCCATCTGGGTGGTGGTCCTCCGGCGGGCCTGCAGACAGATAAAAACCAAACTGCCACTTAAACATGCAAGGCTGTGTGTCAAGAGTCCTACACTCAAGCTTATCATTAGCTGGCAATTAGCATCCCCCTCAATCACTTGGCAATTGCCTTTGGAAACTAAATCAAGAAGCTCACCTCTGCTTTTGGGCAACGATTTCAGAGGAGGCAAGTCAAATTCAATAGCATGAAAAACTGATTTGACAACTGGTTTCTTAGGATATCCTTTCAACTAGCTGCCTGTCAATGCTACAGGAGTACAACATTACCTATGGTTTATCCAAATTAAATATTATAAGGCAGAGAGGAATAAAGCAAAGTGTAAATTTAAATAGCTACAATTTTAATGGTGTGACTTCTAACAGCAATGCTTCTACTAATGTACAAACTCTGCTCCTTACTTAGTTTAAGTCACTTCAAAAGCAGCCTACTAAGTCCACATAGCAGTCGAAGTCCACATGAATTAAGATTCATTTAGCATTTCAACAATTTGAAAACAACAGAAAAACTCACAAAGGAGCTAAGCTTTGTGCAACAAAATAATTTGTTAAAAATGGGTCATATATGTTAGGTGTGATTATACTGTGAAATTAAGATCTGTTCCTTGGGGAAAGAAAGACCAACAGGGAAGACAAAGATCCAGTCTGAAAAAAGCCATTACGAAAATGATGTGTTTATTTTATGGCATTTTCAGACCAAACTCACTTAGTTAAACAGCTCAAATAGCTGCACACCAAGGAATGTTACCAAACAATGTAACAGCCAACATAGATATTTTCACCCAAAGCCAAATGCCTTAGAAAACTGAAGGCTAAGTTTCTATTTACTTTGCAAACTTGGCTTATCCTCCTGTCAGCACAGAAGCAAAATTGCAATCAGTGCACATTTTCAGTTCCCACTGCCATTAATATTAAACTATAGTCTGCCTAGATATATTCCTCCAATATCAACTGTAATTAAGAGCCTGGAGGTCAAACTTTTATTTGTTTCATAAACTTCCTCAAAACTTCTGTAACCACAGAATCAAATTAAAAACAATAAGCATGTTCTCAGTTCCCAGGCAATAACACTGAACTGCAGCCTAATTGATACTAATCTGCCAAACTACACTAGTTTGGAGTGCAAGTAACTGGAAGAACACATCTCTCTCTGAAAATCTAATAACCCCAAAATATTGAAAAAGTTATTTTTTACCGTCACTTCTTAGAGAGGAGTGTCACACAAAATCATATTATACCAAAATCACATGAAGGGTATGTGAGTGCACCTTCTGTGCACGTATTCATTCATTAATGTCTCTTGGGCAAAGCAAGAGCATTCTCCAGAAGGTATCATTAAATTATGAATTATTACAGAATCATAGAATCACTTAAAAGACATGTAGAAGAATTGTACATCCTACCTTGCTTTTGGGTTTGACTTCACCACAAAGTCTTAAGAGATCTGAAGATAATGAACTAAAAGAAAAATTGCATCACAGTTAGAAAGAAAGTCATATTTTTTCCAGATGTGTATTTTTATTTTATTCTTCTTCCTACTGAAATTGTGGGCAAAGTATAGTGAAACAATGTTAGAGGTATTTTCTAAGGGATACATGATGCATTACAAAAGGAGGAAATGACAGTAATTTTTCTAGAGTCAGAAGTAACAACAATTTGCTCACCCTCCTTCTGTTCCAGGACTATGCAATGGTGCATCCTCATCAGTACTATCTTCCAAATTTTCTAGAAAATTTCCAAAACAATAACATTAGTCCGTCCTTCTACAACAGAATGTGAAGGCTTTAAATGCTATATAAAACAGGTCAGACAATGTTGAATGTAGATGAACAGAGTACAAAAGAGAGGGATTTTCAAAATATCTTTACTATTTTCTATACAGCCTTCACTGTATAGAATTGAATTTTCCGAGCACCTAAACTATTTTTTTTCGTACAATCTAAATAAATCATACATTAGGCATAATGTGCCAAATGTGGTCCTCTATCTACTGTAGCAGAGCAACAGAGATTCTAGAAGGAAATCTGTAAGAATGCAGATAAAGCAAAGAAAATTAACTGCAAGACATGGAAGAGATAGCATGTAAATCAGTGGACAGTAAGAATGTCTCGTTCTCCTCCTTTTTTTTTCATCATCTTGCTCCAAGACAGAATCAGCCTGGCTGTAATGAAAATGAAAATTTTATTTTTAACTAGCTAGTGAGCTGAGGCTCAGCCTCCCCTTACACAGGATGCCACCATTTGAGCTGACAAAAACCAAGCACTTTATTAGTATATAAGGATTTGTTTCAAAAGAGGATAATGCTACCACTTAATACTATAGAACAGCTTCCTAAAAAGAGATTAATTTCAAAGGAAGCTGTTCAGTTGAAATGTTCCTGAAGTTAAAATGGGTACACAAACCTGTCCACAGAAGACAAAACCACCATGCAGGCCACACACTAACACTGTGAAACATCCAATTAACATGTCTGCATGCAAACAGTGCAAAACATTAAGCTGAGACAAGGGCACTTGTACAATCAGTTCCAAACTGCTGGGAAAGCAAATCCCCTCACTTGCATGTTATTCTAATAATACATTCTAGGCTTCATTTAAGGACATAAGTAACACATTTTTGCAAGCAAAGACCCTTATTTTTGATCATACTAATGAAATATTAAGGATTAAATAACCTTCTAATGACATTCCATTACATCTCCTCTTTACTAGTAGAGACACTGAATTTCTTTACTTAATTTCTGTCAAAAAGCAAATAACATTTGCAATGCATGGAACCAATATATTCATAACCCATATTAAAACAGGTTTGTTCTTGTATATGTTTTAAATGCAATTTCATGCTTTGGAGAAAGGGAGGAAAGATATGCAGTTTTCAGTTGAATTCTGAGAAGGAATGGAAAATAGATAAGGAAAAAAATGCCTTTTGTGTATGCTACATCTAAACATATTTCCTGAAAAAGTTATAACCATCAACCTAGAACCAACACCAACAACACACTTTAGAGTTACTCAACTGCTGTATTAATCTTTACAACGTAATCTTAATTATCAGAAATACAACAATAGTATAAAGAAAGCAGGGTGACAGGAATAGCACTCTGAATTTTCTTTTTTTGTTCCATGTGATTTCTACCTGGATTCGAGGCCAGATTAAAACTTTTCAATACTTATTATTATTGTTATTATATGCATTCTGCTGAAGAGGGGATCTGGAGTACTGCTCCTTTTAGCAAAATCCCTAAAATAAATGCATTTTTAAAAAATATAGGATTCCTATTAGAATTATGTTACTTCATCCCTTTCTCATAAAGAACTCATGATATCTTTTTACAGGTAACTAAGTAGAAAGTGTGGAATGACCACAAAAGATGGGATTTTATTTGTAGGCTCACAATCATGTGACCTGATGAGTTTCTTCAGTTTGTCTGCAATTCAACACAGGAAGACTGCCCAAAGCCCCGAGACAGAAACCAGCGCACAGAATCAACAAAAAGGCAGAAAGAGCAAGATTCTGCAAGAAGTCCTGAGTGAGAAGAGGTGAAAGGAGAAATAAAGTTAGTAAAGACAGTGCTGTTTGCAGGGATAGCTGCTAGTAAACCAGTAATTGCAGAACAGTGGAGAATCTTCTAATTATTTGTCTTCATCCTCATGCAGTGACAACAGTACCAGGACAATGCTGTACACCAGCACAATTCCCCCAGAGGAAATTACATATGAACAGCCCTCTCAAAATCTGCACATGGTTGTGAGTCACATCCATGAATGTCCATAAGTGGGAAAGAAAAGCAGCTCCCACTCTTCATAAAGAAATCACTTCAGCAATACTCAAAACTCAATTTGATGGTCATTTTAACTCTTCACAAGAGCAGGTGAGATAGTGAATGGCAGCTAGTTCAGCCACCAAGGTGGATGTGCATTCAAAACCCATTCAAGTCAAAACCTGAGCCTATGATGTTCTTTTCTGCAGACTGAAACTCCTTCTTAAGTCTACACTTGAATGCAAGTGCACAACTACACTGGGGAATCTTCAAGCTTTTCTAAGCCAAGTGTATTCAAACAGCTAAAAACTTTTCAAGATACTGGATCTGAAAGCAGGCATCAAGAGAGCAAATCACAAACACTCTGGAAGTGCAATCCCTTTGCTTGGGATAGGGCTGTCTGTGCTCTACCACTGAAATGTCAGGCATCCAGGTGAAATTGGTCTCAGGATCTACTGCCACCCACACTTCTACCTATGGGAACAGTGTCAGGTTACCAAGGGGGCCCTGCACCAATAGAGTCCCTGTGAACCAGCTGGCAATCCCAGCATCAAACCCTCACTACAGTGGTGCCTGAACTCCCTGCAGCACAAAAGGTTTGGTCACTAGTGATCCACAAAACACAGACTACCAACAGCAGGGATTTCAACTTGGACCTACATTAGTACAGCACATTCAGCTGCATCTCCTTCCTATAAAGTGTTAGCAGAGTCCTGAGTGGCTTAAATAGTTTGAAAGCCTCAGGTCATGCTTGCAAAGCGTTAAAAGCTTCTTTAATGAGATGGCACTCTGTGAAAAATTTGATGACAGAGCTGCTGTTTCAATACATTTATCAAGTGGCTTTTCACTGCTTCAAATGTTGTTAATAAGCTGAAGAAAATCCAGAGCTAAAGAAAATGGAATGCTGTCGGGAGGAACATTGTTCTCACAGGGGTGAACATGCACACACAATAAAGGCTTATTCTATGGTATCACAAACCACTAAGGTTCCTGAATAAATAACTTGCTGCATGCAGCAAGATCCCCTGACACAGATCTTCAGATGTCACCTGACAGGAAACTGGCAATGTTCTCACCATCTCTAGATTATGAGCTATACACTTCCATGTAGTTTTGCGCTTTTGAAATGCTTCAGATGCCTATGCAAGCTAGCACAGGACACCATAATGTGATTTAAAATAGCTCAACACAAAAGGAATTATCACTGGTAACAGGAATATTTTTCTCAAGTTCCAAATATAGCCAACTTTTTGGAGGGAAGAAAATAATTCATCTGGGAATAACTTTAAAGCAACAGCAACGAGAGACTTATCTCAAAATCAGTGAAGTCAGTAACTTAAAGCCAATTGAAAAAGTGAGATATAATCCTGCATTCTGTACAATGTTTACATTACAAAAGGAGCTATTTGCAAAAAGTTAAAAATGTCCTGCAAGTAAAAAATTGCCTTTTTCTCAGACCTAAAAAGATGGACAGAATTTGTCACAACAGTCATATATCACAAAATAGTTTTATGTAGTCTGAACATACTTTGGGTTTGCAAGTACCAAGTTATAAATTTGAAATACAGCTCTGCTTACTGTCTTCACTTTTATGTGACAAATATAACTACCACAAGGGCTACTACCATGAGAGCTAGGGGTGGTTTCAGAAAGGAAGAAACGCTCTTTAAGCTCATGGTAATGCATACATTTACAGAATAGTTCATGCAAACTTCACATACTCACAAATTCTAAGATGCACCAGTTAGTGAACATGGATGAATTAGTAACTCATGCAGGTGTACAGTACACAGAAAGCTAAACATACTTACCCAGTGGTATGCTATCTAGGTCTGTGTAAATACAGCAACAAGGAAAAAAAAGCAACATTCCAATCAAAACATATCCATTTATAAAAAGAAATAACACAAAAGTACCCAAATGTATTCTAAATTTTTCTTAGTATCATCTCATGAGAAGTAGAATAGATGCCGTAACAGACATAAAATGCCAATCCAAAATCACTAGTATATGATGACTGAACAGGATTGAATTTTAAAATTTCACATTCAGAAGTTAAAACCATTCCAAATTGTAAATCCATTGTCTTTTGTAAAAATAACAAGCAGATTATTTGAATTTCAAAAAAATCTCAATAATAAAAAAACTTTGTTTCCTACATTTCACTGCTGAGAGGCTATACTTGAAAATGTCATACATGCATGTCAATTGTGAAGTATAAGATGTTACAATACAGCATCTATTCAGAAAAGAAATAGTCTAGAATGCCCAGTACAGCATGCACAAAAGGCAAACATAACATGCAGCTAACTATTCAGAAAACAAGATGAAAAAACTACCTTGCAAAGCATGACCCAGAAAAGCATCAAGTTCAGGATTTAACTCAGCTTTTTCTTTTAGCATATGAAACAGTAGTTGGTTTTGAGTAGCACTAGTGATTTCTGTCTGCTTAAGGCGTCCCTCAAGAACTTTGATCTGAGCTTCTTTCTGAGCTGCTTGGAGACCCTAGGAGAGAGAAAGAAAGAAAGATGACAAATGTTTTATCACAACCCTTGTTTTATGAAATGAAAATTGTCAAAATTTTTAAAAAACTACAAACACAAACAATGTGTACATTGAAGCCACCTTCTCACATCCTAAAGATCAGGTGTCAACTAAGGGTCCTTTACTTTACTTTGTCTTTTAAAGAGACTCATTAGGCATTCGTTTAACTTGTATTCCTCAGACTGCCTTGCAAATATGCATCTAGTGGCTAAGTTGGACACGACTCCCAAGTGCAATTAAGAGTCTTCACATTTTCTACGAATAGGAAGCATCTGAAAAATCAACACCTCCACTTTTCATAAGTAACTATTTTTTTAAAAAATATCATAGGTAATATGATATTTTTTAAAAAATATCATATTACCTATGATACTCTGTGACAAAGGACAGGGGGCAGGTGGAAGTGGGACAGGGTGAGACCCAGAACTGTAATCTTTCCTACACAATCACTCAGTGAACTTTCAGCTTCCAATGAAAGATCTCATGGCCTAGCCTATGACAGAATTCATTCAAAGGGAACTTCCCTAGATCTGTGGATTGGTGGGAATTTTTTAGCTGTAAAAATACAGCCAAAGAAATTCACAGGGAACAGTTTCCAAATAGACTTCCAAATTCCAAAAAAAACAGTATGGAAAAATGAAGGCACAACTCATCTTCTCAAAGACTTAGAGAGCAACAGCAGACTTTGAGTGCTAGTGCTTGAGTAAAACACGTAGCCCTATGATTTACACACTACATTCGGTTGATCTAAAGCTACATAGCAATAGACACATTTTGCAAGTGAAAACAAACAAAATAGACAGCAGGTGTGACTAATTTTGCAAAAAAAATATACCTTCAGTCTTTCTATGTGATAATTACTAATCAAAAAGCTGACAGAAGCCTTCACATAATGGAGCTTTTTATCATCATAAAGAGAAATCGTTAACAGAGTAAGCCACAGGCACTTTTCTCACATTAACTCTGTTGCAAGAGCCATTCAAACACATCCAAGGGCTGAAAAAATATTAAAAGATTGAAATTTGCAGAAGCCAATGTGATTGTGGGAATTTTCTTTACTCTTTTTTTTTTCCTCCACAAACCTTTTGGATTACCTGCATAGTAATGAATCAAGAATGCAAAAGAAACCCCAGAGAATTGGTATGGGGGGCTGACCCAAAGACAGTTTCAGTATCATTGAAATCTTTCATTTAACTCAATGAGACTGAGTACTGTCCTCCAGACAGAAAGAAAAGCAGCAGCGAGAGCACATGATACATGTGCGCACAGGGTTTTGAGCTGCCAAGTACTTATTTTGAAAATATGGAAGAAAAAATATGTCCCCAAGACTTTCAGAAGAATCCCTGTGGCTCTACTCAAAACTAGACCTCAGACTGAAGTATGTCATGCATCAACAAATAACCTAATTTTTTTTTTTTGCGGCTCATATTTGTACAAAAATGGCTGAGCCAGTCTTTTAAAAAAAAACTTGAGCTCTCTTTAGGCGTTTGTTGAAAAACATAGAGATTTATTTGATTACAAAAAGCAAGTGCTCTTATAGGAACAATATGAGCTAATTAATACAGTGAAATAGGCTCTACTGGGGGTTGAAAAACAGGCAGTAAGTTGAAGAGGACGATAGATCTCAAGGGCCTTCACACTGAGAATCAGCATGACTCAGTAGTGTTGACCAGCTTTGCTTTGTTTAATGCACATTAGTCACATCTTTATGTCAGCACAACTCTGCTCCTGGCACATGCCACAGTCCTGGTACACACTGAACACATTACCTTATTGATACCCATCATAAGGAAGTGATCGAGCAAATATCGAGCTTCTGTCAAGGTGCAAGCATTAATCACTGCTGTTACATCCAAGGTCTCTCCTTCTTCCTATGTGTGCAAGAATAAAAACAGTCAGATTGTGAAAATGTCCCAAGAATGATATTAATTTAATGCCAGCATACTAGAAAGCATCAGCTCTGACATTTAAATGCTTTGCAATCTTATCTTGCATTACACTGTTGACACTAAAACTCAGGTATCAATTGTATAACAGTCTTCATTTCAAACTTCACATATAAGTTTTCACCTGTTTTCACTTCCTGGCTCAATAATTATACAGACAAAAAGTAATTTCTAAAGGAGAACATTTTCAAGGCTAACACAGTTGTGTTTTCTTGTCCCTATTTTGCCATTTTTGCAATAATATTTGACCTACCTTTGCTTCTTCCATTTGCATAATATTTGCTTGGCAGTCAGAAATGCTGTCGTTAATGTAGTCTATATTCGCAGTTACTGATTCCATCTCCTCATTTATGTTCTGGACATTTCTATCTGCTTCACTGCCACCCCCATCCTTGATAAGCTTCTCCCTTTTCTTTGAAAGCTTATCTCTTCTTTTTGTGAGTTCTTCACGTTGCTATTTTCCACAAAGACATAGTATTACATAAAAAGGAATTAGTAAGCCCTTAGAACATTCGAGTACCTTTTTGTTTCCATTTGTTTGTTATATTTTAACTAACACACCATGATTTCCACAGGAAGAAGTTACACAGGTGAATACAGTAATGTATTTGCACATGATGCCATTAAAGTGCTTTTTATTTCTTACTAAGCACAGTAATCCCACAGTCCAAATGCTTACTGGAGTCAGGAGTGTATTCACTGACTGCCATAGATTCCACACACTTTGATAATGCTGCCATAACACCAATTCCTTTACAGCAAACACACTTGAAGTGCTCCCTGTTTAATATGCAATACAGCCAGCAGCGCGTAGCAGATCACCCACCGTAAGTAACCTGTTCATATCTGCCTCCATATTGGAAATAGTCATCCTCTGCATAATAATATCAGTCACTCTGCGTTCAAGTAACTGCCACTTCATCCTGGCTGCCTTGGAGGAGTAAACTCTGCTTGTCACTGCTTTCCGCTGGTACTTCTTTCTGTGATAAATTCAAGACAAACATACAGCTAAGTCTAAAGTAGCCCAGTTACATATTTGAACGTGGAAATGATTAGGCTGGAATATTTTTCACAAACAACTTAAAAATGTCATGCACAAGTTCTTGCAGTTTTTCACTGCAGCAGACAGTGAAGCAGACATTCTACCTGCACCCAGCCCCATGCTCCACTGCACTCTATGTTGTACTTGAAAAACAGGTATCAAACACTGTGGCATCTTCCATGATGCACTATTGAGTTCATCTAGGACTTGTTCCCTATTTAACAAGGGATCTGCTTCAAACCACAGTCAGAGAGCACAAATAAACCTGATACACTGGACTGCATTTTCCAACAAGTTTTTCTGTGAACCTAACACTGCTGGCATTGGACCACCAAGGTCATTTCTCTTGAAGAGCCGATTAAGAAACCCTCAAAATTTCAAAATCCAGTTTACATGACTTGCCCTTTAATGCCATTTTATATTATTATTTTATTGTCTTAAGCTGAGAAAAGTGAAATTGCATTTGATAATGGTAAAATGCCCATTTTATGAGCATTACATGACAACAGTTTGACAAATAACAGCTCCTGCAACATGTATCATCACAACATTGTCTGAAAAAAAGTGCACGCAAACTTCTGTTCTCATAAGAATGTCCTTAAAAGTTTTAATCCTTACCCTGTTCCATTTGTTGCAGTTACAGATAATGCTTGAACCCTTGCAACAGGAATTCTCATCTTCTGCTGTGCTGCTGTTCTGGAGCCGTCGTGCTCACCTGACAAACTAGAACTTGCTTCCTGCATAGAATGCTCAGGCAGACTCAGCTTTCGACCTACTTTTCCTGCCACTTTATCAGACAGAGGCCGTACTTGCCGACGAAGGGCTGTGACCTGAAACACAGAGCAAAGACATGATTAACTCTCCCCAAAACCGAGTTCTACACTACATCAATATAAAATCATTCTGTTTTCAAAGATGCATTGCTGTTTTACCACAGTACCTCTTCAGTTTTGCGACGTAAGATAACTTCTTGGTTTCTTTTCTGAGCTTCCAGAAGCTTGAGCTGATGCTGTGAAAAAATAGAAGCAGCACATGATTGTTTTTCCATTATCTGTCACAAGGACTGTATTGCAAAAAAAAAAAAGACCTCTACACAATAATCTGCAAAATTGCTGTGACATAAAGCGGTCAAGTTATGATTGTTTCTTGCTTTTCCTAGTGCAGAACAAAAATAAGTGTTTCACTATATCAATTTTATCAAAAAGAGTAATTCCATGCAAGCAAGGTGGTAGCAATAACTTTGTGAAGATTCACTTATCACTAATTCACTGATAACATTGATATACATACTTGATAAGCACAACAGAAAATAGAAGACTTATCACCTGAAGCCAGGAACTGTGTTTTCATGGAAGTCAAACCCAATTTTGTGCATTTTCACTGGTGAAAATACACAGGTACATGCCTGCCTAGGTGAGTCCATCTACACTGCATATACACACAGGTGTGCCTGCAAGCAGATGCACATCATAGTGCTTATTCCAAATGAAGGTTCTTTGTCAAATCACCTCCCGTTTGCGTTGCTCCTTTTTCAGCTGTGCAATCTCTCTATTTCTTCTAGATTCAGTCATTCTAGCTTTCTCCTGCTCTTCTTTCATTTGTTTCATCAAGCGAACCTGTAAAGAGGTTATCACTTAGAAAAGCTGCTCACAGTGAAATGCTGCTCCCTGCCCCCACCCATATAGCTTTTTCTTCAAATTGCCATTTTCCAGTATATTAAATGCTTTTAGCCATTTATCTCTTCCATCTAATGTCTTCTTCACTCGGTGATGAATAACAGCTAATAAGCTGTGCAAGCTTATGCATGTTTGATACCTTAATTTCTGTTCATTAAACCTGAAAGCTACCCCTCTCCCCCAGGAATAGCCTAGTGCTTGCATCTCTTCAGACTTTCAAGCAGCTAACAGCAAGAACAGAGTTATCGGTAGACAGATGCACAGGAGATTTCAACCCAATTTTCAGTAAACACTCATTGTGCAACACTTCAATTTACTGAAATATACCTTGGTTTTCTTCATCTCTGTCACCTCCTGCTGCAGTTTCTTCAGCTGCTTTTCATATTGAGACTGATTTTTAAGCAATCGTGCATGTTCCTTTTGCGCTGTTTGAAGTCTCTGCAGTTCTTTATTCATGGCTTGGAGTTTCTTTTCATATTCTGACTTGATTTTTTTTGCCTTTTCTTCTGAATAGGTCTCTACAGAACCTAGAGCAAAAGGGAATTCTTAATCAGCTTTTGTTCAGGATATTTTTACTTTGCCAGCCATAGCACATAACTACTTCCTCTGCTTTAGCATTATCTGCAATACCTTCAAAACAGTCTAATTTGTCTCTAGTTCCTGCCACCTGCACTGCTTTGAACTTTTCACCTTGTATGCATTCTGGGGTAAGAGATCAAGTTATTAACACTTTCCTCTGACTTCTTTGCAACAAATCTGAGCACCTGAAAGCACAAATACACACATTCACACATTTGTATACAGGAGTATAACAACACTCCTAAATGCCATCAAGCCTAGTATTCCTCTTCTGACACTGATCAACAGGGAAGGTTTAAGGAATAATAGGGGAACAAAAGCAAAAGCTTAGAAAGTGTGTAACTGTAGAGCATATATAGTATATGTTCAAAAAAGAAAAACTAACAAAATACTTTCCAAAGCACTCTTCCCAAAGTGCAGTTATTTGTGGTTTGGGACTCCTGAGTCATGGGTGGTTTGTCATCTCAATACTATTACGTATTCAAAAAGGTTTGGTCAGTAAAACATCTCTGAAAGGTCACTGATCCTTGTTCTTATTTTTATGCAAATAAAAAGAAAGTGGGGAGGGAAGAACACAAAAAACCTTTTAATTCAGGAATAATCTTCAGGATTATGAGAGCTCTTAGAAAACTGAAAACACTTATTCACCCAAATCAAATACCTGTTAGTAGCAATATATTTCCAAAAATTTTTTCTCTCAATTCTGGTAGAAATTAGAGTGAGTAAAGAATGATTCACTGGCTTTATGGGTACAAACCTATTTCTGTTTTCCGTAATTTCTCATCAAAATTTAAAAAGAAAACAAAAGTAGAAAATAGTTCAACAGCTTACACAACATCAATGACTTTGTACTTCTTACCCAAGTTTTGAAGAACCTGATCTCTTTCAAGCTGAGTGTCTCGAATTTTATGTTGTAGCATCATTAGTTTCTCTTCATACTGTTTTTTCAGTGTTTGCAACCTTCGCTGGCTGTTTTCTAGCTCATCTATCAGTTTCTGCTTAATGGCTATTTCACAGGTGATGTTTGCCAAGTCAGCTTGATAATTTTCTAAAATAGAAAGATTTCTGTTAAAGTAACAGCAAGGACCACATGAATAAAAATACTCCTTACAATCTTAGGGTCACTCTAAACATAAATTGTGCACAGGAGAATTCCACACAAATCGCAATACACCATGCAACCCTCTTATCTGCAAGTCATAATAAAGTCTCCTTCTTAAACACTCTAAATCCTAGAACTGGGAAAGAGGCAGGGAAAGATCTCACATTAGATCAAAGTTGCCCCTATGTTGTAATTACACATTTTAAATTGCAGTACCAGCAATCTGTCCTTCCCCATTCAAAAGGCTTCAAAATTTCAGCCACACCTCAGGGCTGAAGAATAATTGTCATTCATAAACCCAGCAAGTTATAATAGGAAAAACTGACTGCTGGCAGACTCCAAATAGAGCCTTTCCCTTCTCTAGCTCTAAGAAAGATACAGTCAGAATTCTCAGAAGAGAGGAGCCGTCTCAGTTAAGGAAGTGGAAGGGTGAAGGGAAAAAGTAGGAGGAAAAAGGACTAACCCACAAATGATAAATTCATGAAGGTTTAATTAACTTATGTCTTGGAGTGACTTTTGTCCTGGAGTTTATCCTTTGATGGTTTATCCTATATTGTCTGCCCATGCCCAGAAAAGTGAATTGTATGCTTTTCTATGTCTTTAAATGGAGCCTGAAAGCGGGGGGAGAATCAACCAGACAGCCCAGACAACACTGAGTCCTTCAAGGTTACACAGAGATAACAGAGAAGGCAGTTTTTTTTTCTTTAGGTTGATTCCGGCTGGCTCTCAGCGCTGCTCTTTTTTGGGAGAGACGAGAGATGGAATTTTTTTTCTTCTTTTTTTCCTCCTCTTTGGGATTTTGTTTCTTCCCCTTCTGGACTTGGAGCCTCAGAAGATCAGGAGTCCACTGGGAGGTGTTTCCCCGGCCTGCAGGGGGGTTTCCCCGAACGGACACCTTTCCAATTCCGGGAGCAGAGAGGACACACCCTTAAGAGGACTTTGTTTCAGGTTTTATTTTTTCCTTCTCTCACAGATAGCGATTCATTTGTCTAGCATTAGTGTCCTTTTCCTGTGTGTTTTGTTGTTTGGTTAAATAAATAGTTATTTCCTTTTCACTTTCCTCCGGGACATTTTCTTTCTCGAACCTGGTGGGGGGAGGGGCCTGCATTCCATCAGGGGATATTTCCTCCTCTGCATTTGTCTCAAACCGGGACAACTTATTTAGCCAATTAGGGTTTTTTTTGTCTTAGGAGTCTGTGCTTCAGAATGAAGATATCAGTTGAGGATTATTTTTTTCCAGGTTCCTGCTAATGGTTTGTGTGACTCTTAAACAAGAAGAAACCAAGAGACTTGGTTTGCCCATTTGGCCCAACTCACATGAGAGAATTGCTCATGATGCTGTTTCTGACTCTCACCATATAAAAATGAGGAAGGCTGATGGACTCCCAGGCTTTCAAAATTAAATTCTACCATTTCCAAATTAGCTGATAGGAACTATCGCCTTGGTGATTAGTCCAGAGAAATAAAAATAAACCAGTACTTAAACCTTATGCTTTGGATGTCTTAATGAAGGAAGAAACATGTTATCAAACACCAGATGGCCCCTGGTCAATTTTAAAACCAATACAGGGACACTTGATCAGCTGTCTATTACATGTTTTACCAACACAACCAAAAAAAAAAAATACTGGACATACACTTCACAGTTACAGACAGTTGGTTGACAACACACTTTCTTGCCTACCAAGACCTGAGGTTTGACAGATATTATTTGTAAAACTCTACCGAATATTGCACTGACATCACCTTTTTCATCAGAGTCAGAATCTGATTCATCAGAGCTTTCAACAACTTCCATATCATCTTCATCCTCATCATCATCCTCTTCTTCATCGTCATGATCACTGACTTCCTGAATTTCCTCCTACAAAACACAGACATTAAAGCATCCCCACACTTTTCCATGCCTCAGTCATTTGTGACTATCACTGCTGTAGTATATATCACTGAAGCTGCAGTATTCACCCGATCCATTCCTAATTTCCTTTCTATAACCTTGCAAATTTTTAAACAGACAATGAACAAATAAACCAAACACTTCTAAAATACTTACTCCCTCCAATTCATTATTCTCTCTCTCCAAAGTGCCTTTTTCATCTCTCTTCTCCTGCTCGTTGTCTGTGTTATCCTCTTTAACACTAGTAGAAGAGGCAGACACAAATTATTCATGAACTGAAATGGCAGCTGTTTCCCATCCCCAAACCAGTAAGTTGTAATTTCAAATAAAGATGAAAAACACATGTAGTTAGAAAAAGGTACAGGTGTTGGGCATGGGTAAAACACAACTTCCAAACTTCTGCAGATAATAAAATAATGCCTAATTACTCTTAATCTTGGCTTGCAAAGTAACAGTAATGATTAGCATATTGTTCCAGCATGCTGCACAACTGGGAAATCCGAATACACATCTCGATATACTACAGCAGTACTCATTTTGCATGGAAGTTGCAGTGTACCCAGAGTGGCTTTTATGAAACAATAAAAGAACATTATGTGCAAGTACAACAAATTACAGGTATTCCTACACTTTCAAGCTATAATGGAGCCTACTGTACTTAGAATAGTCTGAAAATTTATGTATAAACCTTAAACAATATCCTAATTTATTGTACTATAACCACTCTTTTGATTAGTTCTCTGCTTTGACATCAAGAAAATGCTCAAAATAGGCACTGATACAACAATAAAAAAGGGGTTTTTGGTTTTTTTCTAAGGGTTTGGTGTATTACCCATTAGGGCAAGTTTTAACATTTTAAAAAGCACATTTAAGACATCACATGCAAATATAAAACAAAAAATCAATGACACTCTGCAAATTGTCACAGAACAGGTATCAGTTCCTCTAGTGGTATGTGTACCAAACCCAAAGCTCCAAGGGATGGGAAATTGTGACAGAACAGAGCTAGACACCATAGAGGTAATAATGAAAAAATGTGGTTGGGATTGCATAATGTGGAATCCACCTCAACTAACTTCAGCTGCATAAAATTTTGGCAAGTTGTGCTGCCACTGATCTGGAACAGTAACTAGAAATGCACATCCTACTCCACTGATACCAAAAGGAGCTCAGACTCAAGATCAAATTCTTGGACAAATCCAATACTTAGTGCAGTGACAAGAAATACACAGTAGATTCAAAATACTACAGTTTGGCAAGTGACACCTTTAAACCACTTTAAAACAGAGCTCGAATCTAAAAAGTGTCTGTTGAGTAACACAGTGCTTCTGCGTACACATGATTTTTTCTTGTATTACTTTTTAACCTGTTCAGTGCTAACAACTCTGCCCCTTCTGCCCCACTCACTACCAGTTATGAGCTGACCATGCACAAGGCAGAAAGCTTATGCTTGGACCATCTGAAACCATGCAGGATCTGGGGATACTGGAATTAAAAAGTCTAACCAGATTTGTACACAAAAAAATGCCAAACAGGAAACACTGAGCCATACAATCTCATTTCCACAGATTCTCATCTCTCTCAATCCAGAACATGTTCTATGTTGGTTATTAAGCCTAAAAGATAATGGATCTCAGCTGCAATCCTCATGCAGACTGAGGCAAATGCCCAGTATCCTTTCCAGTTCCAGTGAGCACAGAACTAAGCACTAGAGAGACTTTGTATTCTGCCTAAGAAAGGGGAGAGACAGGAGGAAGGAGAGCCAGCAGCTCTCCCAGGCAGAACTGTACTGCTGAATGTGTGTGCTGCTGGTCTGTGGATTCACATTGTCTGCATCAATGCATTGGGCAAGTTTTTTGGATCAAAGTAGACAGAAGAAAAATAACAACTCCTTTAGTTTCACTTTTAATCATAGTTCTTGTTTTAGAGCCCTCAAGTTAACTGCTCTCTATGAGTGGCTGAAACGGAATGGGAGGAATGGTCAAGGCTTCAGTCACATACTTTCAGAAACCAAAGCAGCAAACTTTGACTGAGGTGTGATGGTCCAAGACACTCTTCATCTCACATGCCAAAATTGTTATTGCCATATCCAGCCTGCCAGACATTTCATACAATATGTGCTACTGCACCTTCCTCCTGCCTTTCATTCCACTTAGGCCATGCAAGAAAGAAAACAACTAATTGAACAGGAATTCCCAAAGGCACCACCTCCCCACAAAAGCTTGCTCAACACTGTGTAACTCCAGAGTCAACCTCAATTCCACAACAGAGGTTTCTTCCAGTTAAAACACTGGTTGAAAGTGAAAACACAGGAAAGGATTTTGAAAATGAACTACTCCTGAAGTACCTATGAATCTGCCCAACTTCTTTTCATGTATGACAACCAGTTAATTGAAATGACAGGTAATTAAAAACCTGGGAAATATTCCAACCTTCTTTCTTCTTGACTGCTTTCCTCAAGTTTCTGTAGCCTTCAAAAGCACGAGGTACAGTATTGGAAGGCCAAGCCAATGAAGGACAAACCAGACAGTGAAAAGCAAAAGTGATAAGAAGGTAAAAAAATGATAAATATGAGCTTGCAGAGTTTAAAATGAAATTTTAAAAGGTATCATCAAGAGACAACAGGTAGTAAAAAGGCAATACATCCTGGACAGTTGGAAAGTAAATAGAAAACAAAGAAGCAGCAGATGTACATTAACTAATCTGCCATTGATAACAAGTGTAGATTCAAGTTACACTAAGGAAGACATTTTAGACGATATATTTAACTTTGCGTATTATTTCTAATAATGGATTAAGAAAATATCTCAATTCTAGAAAAGGCTTTCTCCTCTTTCTCCATGTAAAACTGGCAAGTAAAATACTGAAAATTGCAAATACTGCCACTGACTCAAACTTCTATATTGTCAGGAACATATCAGAAAAAAAATGCACTGGTTTTATATATGCTGATATATAAACATATATAACACATTGTAATATAAATACAATAAATACAATGTGTTCATATAACACATTGTAATATAAAGCAGGAATAAGAAAATTTTAGTATTAATATTCTAAATAATATATTCTGAATATAATTAATACAAAAATCTTCAAACTGCATTCATTTTTTTGTTTGGGGTTTTGTTGTTTGTTTTTAAATAAAAAGTAGAAAACTGAATCTTATTTTTCTGGGATTCAGAAAGTACATGCCAATCATTGCTTGTTATTTTCTAATAAATTAACAAAAAGCATGCACCAGAAGCAATGAGATGGACAATATGTTAGTATTTCTACCTGCACTTCTTCCTCTTGAATAAAATCTGCACGATATATGTAAGCATAGAGATGGCTTAAAATTCATCAACTACTGAAATTCCTCATTTCCTATTAAGACAAAGTTTTGAGCAAGAGCTTTTGCTGCCCTTTCACCTTATACTGCCTACCATTCTCCTTCAGTATCAGCTAGAAGTTAGCACTCTGAATCTCATATAACTTTCATCACTAATTTGGTTTAATAAAGGTTAGGGAAGTCAAAAGAAAACAGTCAAAAATGGTTACTGGATATATAAGGCTGACTAACAACTGAAAGGAATGTGGAAGATTTGCTCTGGGTCTGCTAGTAAGTTACATTAAGTCACACTGTGGGACACTCCACTCGTGCCAATTTTTCAGTAGCCAAAACATTACTGCCCTGTTTCCAATAAACTTTATGCCAGATGCTTATTAAAGGCTACAGATATATAGCAGTACATATCTGCTGCTCATGCAGTACCTTGCTCTTAGGCCTTCAGACTATCTCACAACAATTTAAATAAGTTGCATGTATTTAACATTATCCACCTTTTGTCGTACTGACCTGCAACCAGGAAAGAAAAGACCAAGAAAGGCAGCAGATGGGGCAGGACTAGTAGCTAGGCTTACCAATCCCATTTTAATAGAAAAAAGCTAGTTCAACAACTTTAAAAGAATGGCAACACTAAAAAGAAATAGTAGAGTAAATGTAACTAAATGCCTGTAGAAGACAGAATTAAAAACAAGAATCCCTATCAAACTGCGAAGTGTCTGTGCAATACATTAATGTACACACTGCCAATTCATGAAATTTCAATAGAATAAAAATTCACAGTGACATAACCTTAGCACAGACTTTTCATTAATTAGATAGAAGCATGCTGCAGGTAACAAGCATGACAACATATAATCCCGCAAATTCTAACATTTCTTAGCTTATGCACCTCAGAAATTTCTAAATATGTATTAGAAAGCAGTCTGCAGGTAGGCCAGTAGATAGATTCAGCACTTTGAAGAGTATTCCCCTATTTTATAGAACACAAGACCCATTTAAAATGGAACCATCAAGAGGTCTCTTCCAACTTTAATTTTTCTATAGTTCTCTAATTCTATGATCTTAGGATTCAAAACTCATATCAAAACTAATTTATGGTAAGTAGTCCCTATTTTTGGATCAGACTACTTAGCTATCCCATCACAAGATTATTTTCCTGGTGTGAGAAAACATGACTAGCTCTCAAAAACCCCCTCCCCTAAAAAACCAAACCAAACAAACAAAACCCCAAAAAAACCCCAAAACCAAACAACAAGGAAAAAACCCACAAAAACATCCAAACCAACAACCAAAGAAAAAACCAACACCTCAAAATCAAAAAAACCAAACCCCAAAATTAAAACTCACCAAAACACAACCTCTCAACTGAGGCTCTATCTAAGTGTATAGTCAAATGGATGCTTGATTGTAAAATGTGTTAAAAATACAAAATCAAATCTCTTTGTTCCTGCATTTACAGTTAAAGGACATACTGAAGTGCTTGGCTGGAGAGAGGACAGAACATTCTGCTGATTTTATTTAATACTTCCATCTTGCCCTCAAGTTACTACAAAAATGAGACAAAGTCTATCAAAATCCCCAAAAAACTCTAAGACCTTCCTGGAAAATGATATGCAAAGAAAGAACCTAGTTGTTATTAAAATCAGTGCTCTCTACAAGTAAGAGACATTTGTGTGGCAAACGGATTTATAGATATAGGACCTAGAATTACAGATATCACTGACTCTCATTTACTTTCTACTTTGACTACTTCAAGCCTAAATTATTTCAGTTTCTCTGAACTTGTAGAAGTCTGAAGGACCACTATTAAAAAGAGTAACAACAAAGATGCATGGAAAATTTCAACTAAAATTTAGAGATTTCTAATGGAGGCAAAGTCTCTGAGTACATGAACAAAGCCTTGCTGCACTAACTGCTGTCTAAACAAGCATTTATGTCAATGTCTATGAGGATTTTAGTAGATGAGAAGTTGCACAGCAAAAAAAATAGCAAAACATGATGTTGCAGAGAATTAGGAAACCTCAAATTAAGAAACATTCATAAAAGCACAAGATAAAGCAAAAGAAGCCATTCCAAGAGCTACCAAAGAATCCCCAGCTATTCAGAATATCTTTTCTTCAGAAAGCTGTTTCAGTTTTTACATAGAGTTGAAAAAACATAAATAATTTTTTCAAACTTCTGTTAAATTTCATTAATAACATTCTGTTAAATGTTAAATTTCAGATCTTAGAAAACATTTTTTAAAATATCAAAATTTAGGGAGAGCACCTGTGCTTTTATCATGGTGCATAATTACATAGAAAAGTTCATTACAAAGGAGACATTCATGCTACAAATACTGCACACTTCACTGGAAGAAAAGATGCAAAAGAAAAACTGTAACTTCAACATGTAAGAAGGGTTTGAAGGAACAGCAGTTTACAGTCCAAACCCACACAACAACAAGCTTTTTCAAGTCGCAAAAAATACACCTCTTTACTAAGAAAGAGAAAACAAATAGCATTATAATTCATACACCACCTCTTTTTCTTTTTCCTTTCTTTTTTTTTCAGCTTTTCTAGATCTTTCTTGGCTATATCTAGAATTTCCATTGTCTCTTTTTCTGAAGAAAGCATAGAAGCAGAAAATGCTGATGGTCCACCAAAGTATGTAGCTCTTGATGAAGCTCTTGACAAGTTGCGTCGGAGATTTTCATTCACTGCTTCACTTTCTAATAACTTTGCTCTTAATAAAAAATAAAAAAAGGAAGAGTTGTAGATGATATTACAAGTATTGCCAATACATGAGATGTACACTCTTGTGCCTCTGTAACTTCAATGCATTACCTTCAGTTTAAAAAGAAACTACAAATCAAGGTCTGAAAAAATAAAATGTAGTAAATTCCTTGATAATACCATTTTACACAATGGTTATGTATATTGTACATNTTGCCTCTGTAACTTCAATGCATTCCCTTCAATTAAAAAAGAAACTACAAATCAAGGTGAAGTCTGAAAAAATAAAATGTAGTAAATTCCTTGATAATACCATTTTACACAATGGTTATGTATATTATACATATATCATATAACCTAGACAGAATACATGAAAATATGTCTGTATGAACATACACACAGATGTATATATACACATAGATACATACCTGAGTATGTTCTATACATGGTATATTAAAGCTACACAAAAGCTCTAACATTAACTGAGGATAGACCAGATAATTTTTTGCATGGTATATGTCCAAGAAATAAATAAATAAAAATATCTAAAATATTTAAGACTTTTTGAATTTGAAAATAAAGGTTTTTTTAAAGCATTTCTTTAAACAAGTAGTTTATCAGTATTAGCATTTATACATGAGGTTATAAAGTTATAAGAGTATCGTTCTAAGTTTTGCTGTCCTTTATGCAAAAATATAAAATTATCACCATTATTTAGGAAACATCTTACTCTCATTTCTATTGTCAGTTTGATCTCTGACATTTTACATTTCTGTGGCCAAGAGCAAAACCAGACGGTCTTAGAAGCCAAAGGACCACTCTCTTAAAGGAATCCATCCCCACACAGGAAAACAGCTGAACTATTTACTTGCTAATGCTTCTACTTTTTTTTTTAACTAAAAATTGTCCAAATATGTATTATGCAAATACCTGAGATCTTCAATTTCCTTGATATAATTATGAATCATGTTGCTAATTTCTTCATTTCCTTCCCCTTTGAGGGACAGAGAGAAAAGGGGAATGAGGGGAAGAGAAAGATTAAGAAAGGATGGTAACAGTATAAATATCTGAATATAGCTACTAGGCACAAGGTACCAGCAAAGGGAAACAGTCACACGGGCTACACATTTAAATCTTATTTGTAAAATATATTTTCTTCTTAAACTGAATTACATTTTTGGTTCCTCTCTCATATGATCACCATATGACTACCAGTAACTTGATTTCCATTTTAGTGCATTTTAACAATGCTTACATCAAAATCGCTTATTTGCATTTTGATTTGGAGACAAATTTATTTGGTCTGGTTGTTAAAACACCACAGGAGCTAAGCATACAAATAATTCCTATTCAAAGATATTATTTTGTATTTCTTTTTCTTAACATTCCTAAATGGATGATCAAATCAGGGTACAAAAATATTTCTATTATTAAAAAGACTCCAGAAACAGAAGAAATAATCATATGGCGACCTATCTCTGCCAAAGGAGGTCCCACACTGCTAATAAAAAGGCATCACTTCATTCCAAGGGATCAGTGAAGCAAGAACATACAGTAAATTTAATTTCATAAATTTACAAAGCAGTTTATGCACATCACACTCACAGCATACCTGTCCTGGCTAGCACTTGGTTGGCCTGATCACTCATAAGCTGAGTTATTCTGGCTCTCAGAGCATCAATTGTCTCTTGCATTGCCTTAATTCTAACGCGCAGGTTGTTGTTTTCTGTTTGCAGCATTGCGTTCTCGTGGAACATGTCATTGATGCTTTCAACACCTTCTTCATCTATAATCCTTTTACCCTTTAAGAAAGTAGAAATATTTTGTTAGTAGTAAAGTCTGACCTATACGTGCAAAAATTTTAACTTAGTAAATGCAATCCACAGGTTACTTAAAATTCCAAGCTGACACTCATAGCAAAAGATAATCTTCCCTCAAAAAGTTTAAAACAATGATAAATGGACAGTTTTCAAAAGATTGATGTCTAGCCAACACCTTAGCATCTAGATTTTGTGTAATTCCACTTTAGTCTGAAAAACAAGTTCTTGAAGAGGTTATGTAATGAGAAGACAACTCTTTATCAAATCAGAATACCATCTCAAGAAGAACAAAAGGTAACCCTATTTGTTAAAGACATTTATTGTCGAAAACACTGTATAAGCTTCAAGAAGAAACAGGCATCACTGGAATTAGAAGTGCTGTTTACGTCAGCGTTGCTATTCCAAGGTTTTTAGTGTATGAAGTGGAAATTGTCAATAGAAAAAAAAAAAGAAAAGGCTGTGGAATTACAAACACTTTAAAGCAGAAGCAATCTTAAGAGAATAAACTCACTGTTTTGTATTCCATGAGTTCCATCTGTAGCCGTGCAATCTCACTGCGCAAAGCATTTATTTGCTGGCTGGCCCTATCCTGATTAACCATCACCTTGTTCTTGATGTTCCGTGCACGATTGGCGTACTTCAACGTGTTCAGAGTTTCCATGAAGTCTCGATCCGAAGGGCTCACACACGCTATCATGAGCGTTTGGCTGCAAGTCAGAAACACAGGTCACCATTACAAATCAAGAACAAAATGAGCAGAGAAAAGGTAACAGGTCCTCAGGCAGAAGGCGAAACAAGAATAGCAACTTCATAGTATTTGTGAAAATATCTCTCCATCTAGCTCACAGCAAATTGAACCACAAAGATCAGCAGTGTAACATCTTGTATCACCCTAGTACAGCAAAGGAGATACTAAATTAAAACTTGTTCCACATATGAAATTGCAAAAACAATTATTGGTGTTTCCAGAAGTGTTTTTTAAATTACATTCAGTTTGCCTAATCATACATAAACTAAGATTAAGGAATTTATGATCAACCTAAATTCCTAGACAGCAATTTAGATCATGCAGTTGTCAGGACTGCCCACTGTAATTCCTGAGGTGCCTACCTACTTCATCTGAAAGATGCCCAAATGCTCATCTGACCTGTCCATACATGCCTAATGTGTCTATTCCCTACCTGAGGTTCTAAACTGCCTGAATTCTACCCTGCAAGTTAACTCCTGTTCTCCAAAAGAAGCCCAAAACTAATACTTAGCCTTAGCACATGTCTGTAACTGTATTTATACCATATTTCATAACACCACTACTTAGAGAAACTTTTCTGCAACAAAAAGGAGCAAGATCTGAGCTCTTGGCCCAAAAGGGCTATGAATAACCATTCTCCTTTCAGTTTCCTACAACACCCCCTAGCCGTCCCATCATGGGATATTATTGCAGGATGAGAACCTACTCCTTGCTCCAAATGAAAGATCAAGCAGATAGACCAGTAGGAACCAGTAGGACAAAAGCAAAAAAAACCAAAAACAACCTTCACTCTAACCAAGTGCATTCATCATTCAACAGGTTCCTTCCCTCTCTCCCTGGAGCATACTCATTTCACATCAGGCAAGAACAGCTTAGAGGGTCAGAACCAGAATTCCAGCTGCAGATCACTCTGAAGGTGCATACATTGCCTAAATTCTCAATAGATAGAGCAAAATATCTGCATTTGATGGACTGAGTACACTACTCCAAGTTTTAAAGGAATTTGTTTCTCCATGCATTAGGAAAATCAAACTCTGGGGCAAAGGAGCAGTATCTGCATCGGGCAGGCTGGATTATGATCTTCACTTTCTATAATTTCTGACTGAAACAAACAAATGAATCCTTGAAACACTCTGTGAGGCAAGCAATCATATTCACCATACACACTGGGAAACTAAGCTAGAAAGAGTAAGTATCCTGGGTCTGCAAAGAACATTCAGCTTCAGCAACTCTTCCTCAGGCCTCACCCCTATCTTCATGTCAGTTTTCCAAACTCATTTAGTCCTCAAGATAAGGGTATGCAAGATCAAGAATAAATTTTTAATTCTGACATTGAGAATGCGCTTACTTTTCTAAATCTCAGAGGACTCATTCTGCTATCTGTCCATCTTGAAAACTGAACCACTTGAACTCCAGTTTCCTATCTGAACTGTAAAACGGACTAGGGTTTTTTAAAACTGTTCTACTTCACATTTTTACTTCTTTAAACTGCTCCCCCTGCTCCAGAAGTTATGAAGGTTTTCATTTTTCATATTATACATTACAAAATTTCTTTTAAAATTTTGTAATGGTCCATATTTCTTTGAATAATTCAAGAAACATTAATATTTAAGCGCTGCTTCAAAACTCATTACAGCATTATACTTAAAATAAGGATTATTTTGAGAATAGTACAGTGATACAATGCTTCCATCCTGGTTCACTCAGGACTTACTACAACCTAACTCAAATCATTACTAGTAGGTTTTTGTAACTATTCGTTGAGAGAGAAACAATAACGTGGACTTTAATATCTAGGGTAGAAGCTGGAAGGCTACATAACAGGTTTAAAAAAACCTAAGTCTGATGCTCCAGAAGAAAACTGCATACTTGCTAAAACTTAGCTTTTCCATGCATTTTGATTGCCAAAGCCCAGATAAGAAACCATTCAAAATAGGATAGGTTTTATATATTTTTATATATATATACATATGAAAAAATCTTCTTTAACAGCGAAGTGCTCATTTGAGATGTCTCAGCATTTATGACACATACAAAAAAACTGGGGGGAAGAAAGGCATCCACAATTATCATCAGTCAGAAAAAGACAGAATAAATACAAGTATCATTAAAAACTCTCTGGGGTAGCATTTAGCTATCTGTACATTTGTGCTGGATTTGGCTGGGGTAGAGTTAATTTTCTTCAGAGCAGCTGGTACAGGCTATGTTTTGGATGTGTGCTGGAAACACCTACTCTGTGTCCATAATGCAGAGATGTTTGAGCTGCTGCTGAGCAGGGCTTGCACAGAGTCAGGGCCTTTTCTGCTCCTCAGACTGCCCTGCCAGTGAGGGATCAGAAGGGGATGGCCAGGACAGCTGAGCCCACAGGCACAAGGGACATTCCATCCCATACGGAATCATGCTCAGCATATAAAGCTGGGGGAATGAGAAGGAAGAGGGGGGACACTGAGGGTGACAGTGTTTGTTTTCCCGAGTGACCATAACGTGTGATGGAGCCCAGCTTTCCTGAGAATGGCTGAACACCTGCTTGCCCATGGGAAGTGAGTGATGTCCTTTGCTTTGCTCTCATATGCGACTTTTGCTTTATCTGTTAAAGCATCCTTATGTCAGAGTTTTGTCCCTGTACCCTTGTGATTCTCCCCGCGGTCCCCCCGGGGGCAGGGAGTGAGTGGCTCTGTGGGGCCAGCTGGGGCTACCCTGACCCCATTGCACACTGAACTCTGATTGCTCCCAAAGAACACGCGGGGAGCCCAGCAGCCATCAGGTGCAAAAATATTTTAGAGTCAAAATAGTATCTCTACAAAAGGGCGACTTTAGAAGTGGTCTGAAAAAAAATGCTCACTAGCTGCTGTATTTGATTAAAAAAAAAAAAATCAGTGAAGTGCTTTTTGCATTTATTTACAGAAGGAGCTTAGAAGAGCTATGCTGTTTGATTTCTGCTGATTTTTTTGTAATTTGGGAGTTTCTTCCTCCCTTAAGCATTTTTGGAAGTTTCTAGTCCCCATTTTACTTTTTTTTTGGCTCTGCTTTTCCTCACACTGCAGTGCTTCAAGTTGTTACTAAAGTTAACTCTCTGAAGAGCAGACCAACAATTTGAGAATTTTCTTCAATTTCTCCCTTTTCCTTTGTGAAAAAACTTCCTACTCTCCTAAACATAGGAGCCAGGCATATTGGATCACATAAAAGAGCAATACTACCTTACTAAAATGTACTCAGCTGCGGTCCCTCATATTTGTACATGTTAACATTACAAATAGAAAATTTGTTTTATTTTAATAGATTTGTTCAGAGGTCAAAGCTTCCCTTCATTGTATGTGCAGAATATATACAAATGGATTCATACAAACAACCTTGGTGATAGACTACTTTGTTTTTATTAGGTTGCAATCCAACATCAGGTAACTGAACTGAAGCTTCATGTCTACGAAAATAACAATAGCACGGAAAAGAACAAAGCAAAAATCCTCTTTAAAATATTTCCCCTCCATTGACAGAATTTTTGTCACGACAATTTATCTTCAGAACCTTCCTCCAACAAAAAGAGTGGCTACTTTTATTGTCATTTGATGTTCATCTCACTTTTCTAAAGATTATGTTCTCATTCATGCTCATTCACAATGAAATACATCAAATGTTCCAATTTTCATACCTGTTTCCCCCAAGAGAGTCTTGAAGTAGCCTTGTAAGCTTTGAATCTCTGTATGGTACATGAGTTGCCTTCTTACTTTTATCTCCCAGTGCACTTATTACATTGCCAAGTGCCAGCTATAAAACACCAAGTCATGCAACACAGAAGTCAGAATCAGTTCCTGTGTAGTTTTATTTTTAAAACAGCTATAAACTGGAGTCAGCATATTGTGAGAAAATTAATATACTCATGAAAGTTAGCATAAATATATTTCAGAAGATTTTTGTATTTTACATTTAGAAACTTTTGTGTTATCAACAGTGCATCAGATGACTTACAGTCTGGTACCTGCAAGTGCTAAAGTGCTTATCACAACCCATATGCACTGGCTATTAGTATCTCATGTCAGTCACAAACTAAAGCTGGTACTACTTCATCTAACAAACATTTGCTTTGGATGATTATTGAAGCCGATCTCTACTTCTAGCAGCAGATATAATTTATTTTAATCTAATTTTATCAATCGGTTTTATGCTGCATTTAGAATAAAATATGGGGCATTTATATAAAGAAAAAAATCCCTAGAATTTGCTACCTCTACAGATATGAAGTAAAAAATGTCTGATGATGATTTCGGCACTTAACACTTGAAATTAAAGTCTTATCGTTGACGGATATCCTCTTTCATTATTTAAATGGTCTAATTCATGTTTATAAACAATCTAACATGTGGCAGTGAAATTACTTTTAATGTGGAACTGCACAAAGTTCAATCAAACTGAAGGCTTTTGCTTTAGGTGGCGCCCTGTACTGCAAGTTCTTGCTCTGGAAATGGTGCAGCAGCCACCAGCAGATGGAGAACTTCACACATCCCATGCTGTGCCTGCTTGCTTTGAAGGATTTAAAGCACTTTCAGACTATTACACAAAACTAAGGGCTGGGCTTCACTGTAAATGAAAGTTTTGTCATCTTGTATTAGTTATATCACACTGATTTTCACCTTCATGCACTTTATATGCTCTTTGCTAAGGACACAACTATGTCATCAAGACCCCTCCAAATCCTGCTGGCTTTGTGCGTATGTCAATGATGAAATTGACCTGAATACTCTTTCTCTTCCATATAATATAATCAGAAGAACTACAGAAAATAACCAATGTCATGATGGCAAGAGAATCACTGAGAAAATTCTAACTGCAGAATACCTCATTGATACTGCACAATAGCCCAGAAAAATGAGACATGTTTTCACATATAGAACATGTATTTTTGTCTTTAAAAGAATTGCACAAAGCCCCCACAGCCATGTAGCACAAAACAAAGACATGAAACTACAATCTCCACTGGTTATCACCAGCTCTACTTTTCAGTGCAGTTTCGTGTTAAGTAAAACACTTAATACAGTTAATTAAGAAACAATACAGCAAACCAGCACACAGACAAAAAAAAATTAAGCTATAAGTTTTATTTCTAAATGTTTTGCCTGGGGTTGTTTTACACTATATTGTATAGTTGTATAGTCTTACTAGTCCACAGTTGATGGAAATGCCTTCTTTTGCCCTTTCTCCTGTAGCTCCTGTTCGCTTTAACCTTTCAGATCCCGCCAGATCAACAAAATGAAACTTGGCAGTAAGAGTTTCATATTCATTCATCTCAGAAGATTCAGATATTATCCTGTTATCAGTGGCATTATCCTGAAGCAAAGAAGAACCCACAAGGCTCGGTGAGATATTTCACATTAACATTTGCAAAGTTCAATCAACAATTATTTACAAGACTCCCTCTTTGCCACGACCATCTCCTTATTTATTCCCTTATAACAGTATTTTGAAACATACCATCTCTATTTTAATCATATGTACTAACATATCATTCTTGAAGACCCAGCTCTAGACACATGTGAATACAAATTACTTTCAGTACGAGCTACCATTGCTTCTTGATGAAGAAATGGAGGGATACATATATAAAACATACAAGTCACCAGCAAGGCAAGCAACAAATTTGTATATCTCCTAGAATGCAAGACAATTGTCAAAGAAAAGTGATTGAAAACAAAGAAAACCTTAATTACATAATTACACCACAAAACTCACCAGAACCACTTAGTTCATAAACCTGCCAAATAACTAAAAAATATTTTGATTTTATACCTCTCTAAACGCCATTACTATCCTTCTTGTGGGATGATTCTTCAACTTTAGAAATTATCATTGGAAGCCATTTCTCCTAGCAGTCACTATTCCAGTATCACTTCTGACTTGACCAGAAAGTAAGGGCAGCAAAGGGAACATGGGAAAAAAAGAGGTTTCCTTTTTCCCTTCCACCTTCCTCTCCCAGTTAATGACTGGCATTCCATCTGAGCCTCCATCAGTGTGGAGAGTCCGTGCAGGAACACACTGCCCTGGGGCAGGTACCACAGCCTCGGCCTCTTTCCACTTCACATCCCAAAGCACAGCAGCAAAGTTATCCTATTTCATTAGACAATCCCAAAGTTTTTTTTCTGTTGATTAGTTTAGTTCTGGGAGCCCTGGTGGTGTAGTGGTTAAGCACGTGGCATAGCAATTGCCAGGGCCCAGGTTCGAGCCTGG
>VZRF01011420.1:131186-228204 GCA_013396875.1 Vireo altiloquus
AAAAAAAAAAAACACCAAACCAAAACCCCAAAACAAACCCAAACAAACAAAACCCACACTAAAACGTGTGCAGTGTGCAGCTTAAAAGACATGACAAAGAAGGCTAATAAGAATGATAAAACAGCAGCAGTACAGCTACATACAAACAAAATAATGGAATATTTTATATAAGTGGAGAGTCTATATAAAACTTCAGGGTGGCTACTTTCAATTACACAGTGTCAAAGATCTGTATGCACAGAGTATACTTAAATTCATCTCATATTCCATGCTTTAAGAGCTACATGTACATTAGTGCTCTGTTTAGAGTAGCTGTGATGCCTTGAAGCAAATTCCCCAGCATCTTAACTTATCACATGTTGGTTTGGATCACAGAGCAGTTTCAGTGTGTACAATTCACACCCCTTTCAGGGGAAACGAAGCCAAAATGCTCAGCTCCAAACACACAAAACTTCTTCCAAAATCTAATGGGAACATAAGGGCCCAAAGCTACCTGCTGATCTACTGTGACTGTGCCAACACCTGGTGATACAGAGAGAGCTTGTCTCCAACAACTGAGTGGACTGCTGCAGACTAATTATGTACACTTTAGATGAAGTTAGAAATATCCTGATTAAAAAAAAATACAAAAAAATTTCACAACAGAGCATGATGTATCTACTTTTTATCGCCGATTCTCAATTTTTCATCCAGAGATGTGCATTGCTGGCAGGAGTATTTTTCACATTTTTCATTCTGAGGATTTCATTATATCCCACTGTGTGACACTAGAGCTTAACCTTAATTTATCTGTAAGGTTTTCTGCACATTAATTCTAGTATGGAAAGTCCATTAACAATCAGGAGGCACCACCCTTGTCAGCATACCCTCTCGTGTAAAGTGAAAATTAAGTAAACCTTTGAAAAATATCATTAAAGAAAAGATTATATGATGTGTAAAATAGGCATAAATATTCTACAACTAGTATTTGCATTTAAGGACACAAAGTGTGTAATATAGGTCACATTTTCTCTCTAATAACTTCATAAGGGTTTTTTTTTCTTTAAATGAAGTAAGAATGCTAAAAGTAATACAGGATTTACATAACTCCTTCAATAACAAGAGACTTGATCCACTTGTACCTGTGTCGACTAAACACAGAATCTGATAAATATGTACAGAAGCTCATAATACATTTACTTCCTTCTAAATTAAGGAAATTTTGGTAATAAAATACCTTTTATTTCTAGGTAGAGAAAGTCTTCAAAGAAAAATTAATCATATGCCTTTTCTAAAAGCATTCTACACAACAGGAAAGTTGGGCAAATAAAATGCTGTAGCATGCTGTCTAAAACAATATCTAGAAAATGCCTACTCAGTAGGTTATTCTGCTGTCTTATTTTACTGCTGTGAAGTCAGTCAGAGGGCAAACTTCTTTTTCAGACTAAGTACCCTTATTCTTTCACTAATCCAGTGCACACATTACAAAGGCCATCAATTGTCCTTACAAGAATGAACTCTGAGGGCTTGTAAAGCTCAAGACATGTCTTATTGTCTTCCAGTGCAAAAAAGCCTAGGAAGGTATTTTCTAGAAATCTAGATGGAAAACACATTTTCAACATCAAGTAAGCTTTTGTGCATCCCAAAATTCCAACTTCCCCCCAGTTCTGAAAGGCTTTTAGCCTCAACTTGCAGAATGAAGCTGACGGCTTTAAAAAAGTTTTTCTTCATATGTTTTTATATATGCTTTAAAAAAAAAAAACTTTCTACACTTATGAACTGATGCAATTATGACAGGTGCCGAATAAATTTCTCCTTTCTACTACTAAGTAAAGGCTGAGTGACCATGAAAAGGAACAGCATGCCTAAAATATGAATGATTTGCATGATAACTATTATAGTGATGACAGGACTGTAAAGTGAGCAGTTTCGATGTCGCCCAGCAGAGACTTCCCATGAGAATCCTCCCAGCCAGGTCCTGCCTTGCAGCCAGGCAGCACCTCCCAGAGCTGCACTGCACCACAGCAAGCCCGTACATATCAGCCCAGCATAACCAGCCCACAGCAAGTCACCATGCCACAGACCAGCTGAGCTGAAGGGCATCTGTGTCACTGCTAGCAGCTTGTTACCAGCTCAGTCACTTCCCCTGGGTTGTAACAACATTCAGAGATCCAGCAGTGGTGTCCTTCCTCCCTAACCTACCACTAAATCTGAAGGCAGTGCTAGGAGAAAAAGCAGCATCAAGTTCACCAACACTTACGCAGCACAAAGGAACAACAAAACAAGGCTCATCACAACAGGGATGCTTCACGCCAAAGACAGACTCCCTTCTCATTCTGCCATTGGTCTTATACAATGTCCCACTCTGCTATGGAGTTGAGAGGCAGCAGAGACAGATCATGACTGCATCAGGTTTGAATGACATCTTCCCTCAAAAGAAACCTTCAGCACCCAACCCGAGGTCTCCTTGAGTGATACTTCATGCTCTGAAGTCTATACAGCTCTCTTGGTAAGTTTACCACAAAGCTGATGTGATGTCCTCAATGAGCAAGCAAGAGATGCCTCCCCTTCAACCTGATTTCTGGCCACTTACAAACTGTGTAAGTGGATTACCAGAACCTCAAGATTCTCAAACTTACTATTCGCACTGAATGAGTGATTCGGCAAATAAAAGTCCTCATGCAAGTCACATTCTGCTCCAGCACTGCCTATAGGAACATTTCCTCCTCCTCCATCCCACACATGAATTGGGAAAGCGATTTTTTCCTTTCTGCTTACAGCCAAACATTTTCCACTTTCACATCTTAATGTGGTCACTTCTGCCAGCAAAGCAGGCAGCGCCCACACTTTAGAAATGTGAAAGAGTTCATTCTGGTCAGCTCTCCTTGTCCAGTCTGTGGTCTGGCAGTCTGCCACTGAGATTTTTCTCCAGGACCAATTTGACTTCACCCATTTTGTCTTCTCCATGGCCCCACCTCACCTGTTTTTCAGGCTACTGTCTTAATTGCAGACAATCAGGTGTTTTCTACATATTTCCAATCACATCTCCTTAGATGTGGCAACTTCCCAAACAACATTTTGCTTTACATCCTTCTCTCTCCTCCTCTCCAAAGCATGAACACACCCAATTCTTGTTTACGTGTAGTTTGCAGCACCTCCAGGCCACACACATGAAACTTAATCCCCTAAATCTCTCCTGCCTCAGCACACTGGGACAAGTTGTCAAATTAGGGAGTACTAAACCAGCCAGAGGTTGCACAGTAATGCACTGTATTGTACTGGAACTAATCCCTCAGTAGAACAGGGGCACAATATGTCTCCTAAAAAGTATTGTCAGCTACAACAGGCTCAGATAATGCAGTTCAGGGACTATAATCATCATCAGGTCAATACCCTGTGTTATGCAAGATATCAGACTTTACAGAATTGATCCCTGTTTAAACTAGATAATATTATATCTCTTTGAAAAGCACCCTAAGTTAACTTCTAGGGATGAAAAATGGTCCCACTGATCGAAATATGTATTATTTATATAAATAACTACATGGATGTATAACGATATGCATCTACATACACACACATCCCTTTTCAGTTACTGAACAGTTTTACCTCTGGGCCTGTTTATTTAAGAACCCCTTCATTATTTAATTTTATCCTAGCAACCTCCAACCATCTATGATCACGCCACCCCTTAATCTCATTTCATATACTAAATAAGACCAGTGATTTTTTTCATTTGCATCTCTATGAGAAGAGCTATGAACTCTAACAAAGGGTAATAATCAAAGTGTTCACCATATGCCTTCTCAGCACCTCTACAGAACAGCAATAAGCACACAAGAACCTCTAAGACTGATCTAAAAAGGGCAAATAATCAAATTATTCATGTTTTACAGAAAGAAAAGCAAAAAAACTAAACAAAGGTTGATCTTTCAGACTTCAATGACTATCAAGAAGCTGTGTGTTGGAAAGAAAAGATTACTCTGAAGTCCTATATAAAGTTCTTTTTCATTAAAAAAGCCCCATGGAGAAAGGGCTGTTTTCACCTTGCTCAGAAAAGTGTAAATTCCAACCACGTGCTGTGCTGAGCAGGAAACAAGTTAACCTGTAAGCCCAAGCCTCTGCAATACTTCTCTTACTATACTAAGCCTATTAAATTTCACACAATTAAGTTTCACATGTGAGTATATGAAATATTAAATCCAGAAACACCTAATAAAGTACTTAGTGAAGCACAACAGACAATATGAACTGGGAAACACATAAAAACTGCCCAACACTAGAAGAAAACTTAATCTAATCTTACTTCAGTATCAGTATTAATTCCCTCACCTTACTATTCCATTAAATTTACACTCACCAGATCACTCCCATTAAACTCCATTCACGGCAAGCAGGTAGTAAAGAAAGCTAAACCAGTTTCATCTCAAAGTCTGTTACCTAGGCCTGCATAAACCTTTCAGTATTTTTGCTTGCACACACTCAAATCTTGCTCTGTGAGTAGCAACGCTTTCAAATGAGACCACAACTATAATGGTTAAATGCATTCATCTGAACTTCACCTCTCAATGAGCTTCAAGGATACAAAAAGGTCTGGCATATGACAAATTCCAGATTGATCTCCTGTTAACACAGCAGAAAGGGTGCAGGAACAAATCCTTAGGCTAGCACCAGCAACCATCACCCACAGACAGTTCAGCTGCAGTGGCAGCACCGATGGCACAACTCTGTATTACTGCTATCAGCCACTGCCATTACACATACTGGTCACAAGACAGACAAAGGGACACGCAATTACAGACATACAAATTACAGTGACCACATGAGACACGGCTCAGCAGCTGAGCTGTGGCAATTGGCCACCCAGCACCTCTCCAAGTCCTTTCCCCCACCGTGGGCCGGCTCCCACCCCGGGAACCTGCTTGCCCTGCCAGGGGCCCAGGCACACACCAGCCGGGGCCAGGAGCTCTACTTGCTGCGACTGGAACTCAGGTGCGCTTACGTAACATCTGGGCACTGCTCCCATCAGTGTTTCTCTAAAGCTGCCACGGTCTAGACTGAACCCAGTGCTGCCAGCAGGTGTGTGTGCCCAGAGCCCACGGAAGACAGGCAGAGTACAGGTGTTACTCAGTAAGGACTGTGGCAAAAGCTTAAGCAGGACCTACACGGTCCAGATTTTAGTCCAAAGTCCTATTAAGATACTGATAAAAAGCTATTAGCATCCCTCCAAACCATGTGCAGCCATTAAATATGACCATTAAGCCTTAACTTAAAGCATCCAGCAAAATCAACCACTAACTTACCAAATGGGCATTCTATTCAAAAATATACGCAGAGAGTATTTTGTTCTGCTGCTGCAGACTGTCACTTCCACTTTGCATTTAATGAGAAAGCAACAAATGGAAAACTGGAATAAAATTAAATTAAATATACCACTGCCATAATTCAATTTATCCAGTTCTCCCGTACGCTTGAACTCTACCTCTTCGGCAATTTTTTTTTATTTTGACACACAAATTTAATCTCATGAAACAATTACCCTTTTCAGTAGCTTGGGTCTGGTCAGCTCACATACCCATTAGCTGTTCATGTTGGAGACATTGGCAGTGCCAGGCTGAGGCAGTTCCACAGGCTGCTGCTCTCCCTTCCCGGAGAGCCACACAATAGCTGTATCTCCAGGCAGCCGCCACAGCCGGGACACAGCTCAGCAGTGTGATTTCAGATTAATTCTTGTGCAATTCTGTAACAGCCTAGCAGGCTGTGCAGCACAGATGGCATCCTCACACTGGCAGGCACGGCCCCATGCTTTTGCTAAGAAAAGAAAAGGCAGAGGGGAAACACTCAGGCCTACTCTCACGTAATTCCTACTGCTCCACATGCTTCCTTTGTCACACCACCTCCACAGGAGGGCTAGCAGATCCTCCAGCAGATCTAGAAGATCTCCAACATCTTTCTTGATAACATGAATGAATGTGTTCACTCAAACCTTCTTCATGTGGTTTCTTGTGGGTTAATTTACTCTCTAGTGAGCAAAAAAACCCACAACTTCTGAGAAAAAGGTGACTTTTGAGAAAGAGAAAAGGGAGAACTGTATTGCAGGATTTGTACTGGCCTTGATTATTTCTAGTTCAAGACAAGGTCATGTCTGATGGAAAAGCAGCACTACCATAAGCTTCCACATGCCTGCCAAGCACAGGACTGGCACACCTCCAAATCCAAGTGCAGTTTGAGTAGAACTAAACAGAAGTGCCTTTTTCAAAGGCAGAGAGATTTCTTTAATTGTTCTACTGTGCTACTTGCCTTGGTTTTCTTAACATCTATTGTTATATGTATCACCCCTCACACAAAGGTAGAGGAGAGATAACACAGTATCTTATATAAAATGAGATCAAAGCAAGTGCAGCAAAGTTTAACTTATGAACTAAGACTTGAAGTATTTCTGGTTTATGAGCAAGAAATGAAACAAGGAGTCAGACCTTCCTAAAGGTAAAACTCTAAAATAATGTCATACCACATAGGAATGCAGGCACGCCTGGATCGTGCAATGAAGTGGCAGAATAAAGACCTCAGTCACAGCAATCAGGGGTCAAACACGCTTCGGTGCTGAAAGGGTCAAATGCACTCTAGTGCTGAAAGGAACTACAGTCACCTGATCTCCATGTAGCTGATCAGCCTGAAGCAACTGCCTCTCCCCATCAGAGCTCATGAACAAGTCATTTTTGAGTAAGAAGTAAAAATAAGTATTTCTGCTGCACAATGAAACAGTGCTCAGCTGTACTTGTCGTGTGATCAGCATTAGCTCAATGTGTCCAGCATTAGCAGGACATCACTCTGTATGGAACATGTGAACATACACTGAAATAATCAGGTCACCTCGCCTTTAAGGATTAACTCTGAAAACATAATCCCCGAGAATCTGTATCACCTTTAAAATAAGAAAAGAAAAAAAAAAAAGAAACTCCAGAACGTGCTAGTTCATTTCAGTTTTTATTTGAGAGGTAGCTTCCAGTCTTAGAAAGCTCTATGTACACTTTCAGCTTTTTGTCTGCTTATACTGCACTTGTGGACACCACCCCACTGTTGGGAGAACAGCACAGACATCCCAAATACTTGGTTCAGACATGATCAACAAGTTTCTTCCCCAGGTGGTCTGGGAAAAGGCCCATCAGAAATCAAAGAAATTTCTTCTGAACCAACACAAGAAATACACAACCAAGGCAAACTGTAACCAAACAATTTACCACAAGGAATGGGAACCATCTGTGGCAATGGGTTTGGATGGCTGCTCCATGTCACTAAAACTGTAGGTTACCAGAGGATTCAACCAGTCTGCAATCTGATGGCTGTGCTCCATATGTATTTCTATACCAAGACCAATATCCACAAAGCAAATTAAGGACAGGACTGCCTTGAATTGCATATTAAATCTGTCCCTCTTACAATGACTGCACTTGATTCTTAAAGGTTTCTATTGAAAAATAGAAATAGTTTTTGCTTTTATGACTCTTAAGCTCATGCACAGAAGTATAAAACACCATTTCAGTGGTGGTGTTTCACATCAATCACTAGCACTAACAATAATGAAGACTAGTATAGATTACTATTATGAAAAATTTATGGCAATAGTGCCTGATGATTACAACACTTAAAGAAAACAGAGGCCACAAACTCAAGAGAAAAGGGAAAAGAAAGGTCTTTTGGTGTACCCCCAGACCAGTGTCTACAATTATGGCTCCCATGGATACAAAGAGGCCAATTAAGGCAGCAAGTATATCCTTCTGAGGATAAGGATTCATGAAGAAAGTAACTCTTCATACAAAAGAAAGAGAACGATGACCTATATTTCTTTTGCAAGTTATGGAGGGTTTTTTCCTCCAAAATACAGCTTTAGCATGAAACTCAGCAGCCTTCATCATTGCTGCTCTGGGGCATGCAGCTGTAAGGAGTGGCTGAGTCACAGTGCTGGTAAAGCTTACCAGAGCCTGGTACTAATTATGTAACAAGGGCAGCATCAGGAAAAGGAATACACTTCCTGTAGCAACTTTCTGCTGTGTGACCGAATGCTTAACAGAGCTTACATGTGCAAAACAAATACCACTGTAAGTAACTTCAGATGAAAAAAAAAAAAAGAAATTTAAGGAAGCCTTTTTGAAGAGTGCACAGCCCAGCAGGCTAGTATCCCTGAGACAGAAAAACAAGTGCTGCCAGTATCTTACAGACACTTTTCTTCCAGAAATTTTAGTGTCAGGATTCAGCTGACAAAGTAATGTACTGTGAAAAGCAATGTGGTGAATATAGGCTATCCAACGCCCAAACCACTGTAGTCACTGCTGCTTTACCAAGCTACAGAATAACAATTATCTACGTTCATGGGGAAAAGGGGGAAAGAATTAAAAACAAAACAAAGAAAAACCTAAACAAAGCCAAAAAAATCCAACAACAAACATTCAGAATACCACCAAACAACACCAAACCACAAAACCAAACCTAAATTCAGTCATATTTAGAGTTCAGGGATTTTGAGATAATTCGGGTACCTCTTGTATACCAGTGACCAACACACCCAAATACACTAAGCCTGTAAGAAGCACATCAGTCAACAAAAATATAGTTGGTGTCAACTCTTTTTAGAAAACACACTTGTAACTAATGTTTAACTACCAGAGTCAATCTTCACTAAAAGCACCATTTTGTGAGACAGCTGGTTTCAAAAACATTGCCAGCAGCATCATTATATCAACAAATGACCTAATAATGCCCACATAAAGGCACAGGAATGACAGTGCATTTCTGGTTCAGAAGTTGAAAACTCCTTCTTGCAGAGAAATAACATTGTTTTTGCACACCCTCACATACAAAAAGATTTATCTGCAAAGTCAAATGAATAACTTTAAAACACAATTATTTAATGCAATTAAGTGAAATATTTTAAGAACAAGTACATGAGGGAACTTCCTCACATTACAACCTATCCTGGATTTCTTAAAGGCAATGGTAAGTACCACAAATATTTTCAGAAATAAGCAAACAAATGTTTCTTCACTATAGAAAAATGATTTCTTGAATAGAGCAAAAAACTGGTTTTTTGGTGGTGCCTGGCCTTTAACCAAAGTCAAATCGGGACAATTATCCAGATGACCAAAAAACTGTCTGTCATGCCAACATTAGGCTTCATTCAATTTCTTCCTCTTCAGTTAAATATATGTCTGTTCTAGTTCACTACTTCTTTCAAACAGCCTAGTTCTTAAAAATAGCTACTCTCATATTTTTAAACAAAGTTAAAAGCATTTGCTATATCTGCAGCAAGGAAGAACTCTTAATTATTGCCTCTCTTACCCAGATTTCCCTTTCCTTTTTAAGCACCCACACATATTCACTTATGCTCCCAGCTCTTATAGCTATTGTACAGAAATCACTATGTGTTCATGCCAAGATTATTGTAGCTCTGAAAATTGTTTTCATTTCTTTCCCCTCCATACAGAAACATTATTTTCCCAGTTGTATATTCTCAAGTTTAGGGCAGCTGGTTGCTTTCCATCTCTGAGCCACAAGTCCAACAATTACATTTCACCAACTCAAAACAAAGTTCCAAACATATCTACAGGTAAAGTTACAAGTCACTTCATAAGTAATTACAGTTAAATAATAAAACAAAAGAACAGGAGGGTCAGGTCAGTTAAAAAAAAAACTACAAGTTTTCATTAATCATTACTGAAACAATTGCTTAGCTAACACTACGAAAATAACTATAGACTTCAAAATGGGACAAGGCACCTAAAAAGAGTTTCAGTAATCTGGTCTGAATAGTGTCTTCACCCTTTTAACTTTCAAAGCAACATTCCTGGAACAAAAACTACTGTATGACTTTTCTGCCACTCCTTTAAAAAAAAAAAAAAAAATCAACACAAAAAACCACGTTGTATCCATAACACCCGATACACCAAGCTCCAAAGCAAACTGCAAAAAATTTCTTCATATTTATTGTTGACTGTTTCTAATGAACAGAAGTTGCTCTGTTCCAAAACAGAAGGTGGACTGTTCAAGCAGTGACTGAAAGCTCTGAGCTGGTAAATCCTAACTCTGGAGTATGGAAAAATAACCCACTTGCTTTACTTAGTAATGTCTGTTTTCAAACTTGTAAAGCAGAAAGGAACAATGTTTTCCACCTTCTTCAGTCCTTCTGGTTCAGCTACATGTTGTTTTATGTCTGAATGTCAATCCACAAATTTAATTCTTTTCTTCATGTCTATTCATTCTATTTGCAAGGTTGCAAAATCATCCACAAGAGCAGCAACATCACCAAAGAGAATTTTTCCATCCTTCCGTTCCTATGTGACAATACTGTATTCAGCTGCATTCTAAACTTCACCACCTTGCTGCTCTTTCTTGGCTTAAAAAGAGAGCTTTAAAAATTTATTTTAAATCACGGTAATTCAGGAAACTATGCTAAAAATTCAGTAGGTAGCATTTTCCCCACGCTGAGCCATGCTCCAAATGGATCGCTCAGCACAGTGCTGGATGCTCTTTTTCTGAAAGCATGTCAGGCAAATATAAACTGACAGTCCCCAAACTCTATTCCACCCTTCTCCATTTTTCAATCCCTGCTTAAGTTGAGAAGTTTGTCAGTCTCTCAGTACTGATTCTACACAACACTCTCCATGAAGTTTCAACCAAGTGCAAAACTTGGGTTATCTACAGGCTATAGTCTTTTTTTTTTTGCTAAATGCAGGCTGACTTTCAGACATGGTAGAGAGGGGACAGGAAAAAAAAATGGTTAGCAAGAGAGTATTTAACATTTCTATGGAATACCAGTAGAAAGCTGAAATAATTGGAGCTTAAGTAACACATGAAGTCAAAAAAATTGGATTTATCACAGTTGACTGGCAAAGTAAATTTGGAGTTGGTACCGCTATATCAGGGCCTCATTCAACATCATCTGTGCAAGAAATCCACTGGAATCTGGAACCTCACAGGAAAGCCAGTTCCCACACAAAAATTCACATCCCAAAGCTAGAAGAAAGGGAGCTCTCCACTGCAGGAACATTTGCACTAAGGGCTCAGCTGCTGCCGTTTCATATGCTCAGCCTTTCACTAAGTCCAGAAGGGCTTATATGACACTATACAAATATGGACTACGATACCCACTATATCACTGGAGATTTTAACCTAACAGAAAGAAAATGCTTTGCTATCTCATCAGGAAAGCATGGGCTGATTTCATATTTTTCACTTTTGATAATATATAAAACAGAAAAGGCTGTATGATTTTCTAACAGTTTAGCTTCCACTCTAAAGCAGGTAGGAGCTCCTTGTTGGCTCAGCTAAACAAATTCAGTGTGGAAATCATCATGGAAATACAGTCATTCTCCTGGTTTAATTGCTACTGGCATGCAGACCTCACTGCATTAGCAAGCTTACAGTAGGGAATCACCACTGGTATTAATACTGGTACATTTCACCAAAATTTTAGTTCCAGGACAGAGCACATCCATGAAACAAGTGCACTCTGGTAATGCACCACACCTGCACAGGACTCATGGCATACGCTCTGAATAAATTCTATAAAGTACTAATGACTTCCTTGCTACGTTACACAAACATTATTTTTCTGGCCTAACAGCAAGGCTAAGCACTTTCTGCTTCATGTCCTAGCTGTAGGCTTAATTTTTCATTAGGGCTCAGGTTCCCTGATAAGATTACAAATCCAACCAGAAATCCAACTATTAATGCAAAGTCACTTCACAAAAACAAACAAAATATAACAATTAAAAAAAAAAAAACACACAACAGGGTAGCTCACACAAATTGAAAGTAACTATCTCCATTTTACATCACAGGCCTGGGAGGCTCTGACTCCATTTCTGGAACAGTTCTCTGCTGTGTGCAGCTGCCGGCCTGGGCACTGCCCTGCCAGCCTCCCTCAGCTCCAGTGCACACATAGCAGCAACACCTGATCCTGGGATCATTTTCTGGGATCATTTCTGTCTGCTGAATGCTTGGCCACAGCTCCTTGGGGACATAAGGTAAAGTTAAGCTCCCTCAAGGTCAAAACCCATTTTTTTTTCCTTGACTCAATTAAAGCAGCTCTTCTTGGCAACTAATACCTCTAAATCAGGCATTTCCCAACTGCCCTCAGAAACCATCAATGCAAATCACTTGTGGTTTGTCTGCATCAGAGTTCCGACTCCCTCATACACTGGAGGTAGCACAGATGCTTTCCAATTAAGTATTAATATATTACCTGTTTCAAATTGCCTTACAAATTTAAGTTTCTTGTAACTGTTTTGCTGTAGTCCTGATCTGTAAACCAGCTGAGACTGTTAGAGACCCTGCCACAAAACTTGTGACCAAGCATCTCATTCCTCCAAGCACTTGACATCAGACAAGAGAAGAGCTCCTTTGGCTTAAAGGAGACCTAAGAGGAAAGTGCATCAAGGGTTTTTGTGAACTGCACACAAGGTTTTACAGGAGCTAAGAAGGAACTTCACTAGGTAATGGAAAACTATGAGTTGTGCCTCAAGGCCAGGGAGGGTATTACACTAAGGCTTATATAAAGCTTTCATAATGGGTCACACGTTTATTAAAAGATACAGACAGATATATCTCTATAATAATCCATAACTTTACAGCTGTTTCTGACAGTTTTCCTCACCAGCACCACAAAGCCAGAAGACTGGATATTAGCACAAGCTACAAACTCTGCATTGCCAACTGCTGTGAATCAGGCAGCTTCCTCCCACTCCTCTGACTTCCACTCCATGAGCTTGCACTCAGCTTCAACCACTTTTACAGCAGACTCAAAAATAAAAGAAAAAAGAAAAAAAAATCATTCCACAGTAGCAAAGCTCTAGCGTTTTGGCCAATCTTGTTTCCACTTAAAAGAACTTTTCTTAGCACTACAGACAACATTAGAGGGATGGGGAAAAGAGGTACAAGGTCATTTACTCTGGCATATGCTAGGGTACCAGATATTTAGAAAGAAAAATTGAATATTTAGACAAAACTTGTTAAGCTAACTGGTGTTCTACAGAAACTGTCAGCAAGTATTAAAAAAGTCTTAAAAGGGTATCAGTAGATCAATATTTTTTCCCCTGGAATTTCCAGATTTTTTCAGAACAGTTACTTATAATTTTTTTCTAATACAGTCTGCTTTTACAATTTCTGTGTCAAAGAGAGAAAACTCAGTATTGTTTAAAATCTTAGTATTTTGCTGTCATGCTATTCAAACTGTTAATTGTATGATTTCACCACTGAATCTGAAGAAAGGCTAAGGCAAGAAAGACAGCAAAGAAAGCTCTTCCAGCTTTTCAAAAATATCTTAAAATAAAATACTCTCAGGGTTGGGTGTTTTGGGGTTTTTTTTGTTGTTGTTTGGGTTTTGTTGTTTTTTTTTTTTTTTTTTAATAAACATGACAGCTAAGCAGACAGTATGACCTTAAGATCCTCCCAGGAAAGTTTGTTTTCTCCCTGGTTTCAGCTATAGACTTTGACTGCCCATGCCTTATCAGTTGACTTTTGTTTACTCAGAAATACAGAACTCTGTCATCAAATGAAGTGCAACTGTAATGCAGCCCTTATGTAAGCCCTATCACATGAATAATTAGCAAGGCATAGAAAACTACAAATAGTTTACTTCCCAACTCTACTTACCATTACAGTTAACCATTTCTAGACCACTGAACTAAGAACTGAAACTCAAAGTGAGCAAGATTCAGGACAGGGAGCAGGATTACCTAGCACAAACAAAAGGAGAAGACTTCTTTGACTTGACATTTGAGGCCAGGACTGGTTTCACTTCAAATACATTCATGCTTTTAACTGAGCACAAAATTAGATTCTCAATCAAATCTAATTGCTGACCAGTGTTACACAGTATGTCAGTAAGAGTCAGAATGGATAAAAAATTTACACAATCTCTTGTATCCTTCCTATACTACCCATCACCATTCTAATCTAGAGGTATCACAGGGTTTTCAGTTCAGAAAAACAAGACTTCAGCCCTCTGTTCCCTGGCAGCCATTAAGTTGTTCATCTCCAGTCTGCAGCAGCAGTGTTGGCAGAGGGGTCTTGCAACAGCAGCAATAATGGAGCAACACAAAGACTCAGCAGCTGAAAAATTGTCCAGCAGTGACACCACACCTAAAACTTGCTGACAGAGTAGAAACTGCTTCAGCATCTCTACAAATTCTTGCTGGGACTTTAAAATAAAACAAAAAAACAACAACAAAAAAAAAATCCACGCCACAATGAAACCTGATATGTGTAGTCCTTTGTTACCTACCTTAACTAACAATTTAAACAAACTAGACCAAGACTCAACTGTGAAAAAATAAGACCAAAAAATAGCTTTTCCTTTTTTTTAAAAAAAAGTCCTATACCCCACAAGAGAGATCCTTGTGTAATCTGTAGTTCTCCTCCAATTTTTGCATGTCACAAGCACACTGAACTGAGCAAGCCAAGTATGCAGTGGGACATAATAAGGATATCCAGAAAGACTCATGCATTAGAAGAAAAAAATTCTGGCTGTCCTTGGACCTTTCAGACTTCACAATGAAACTGGAAAGTCCAAAGCTCTACACCCTCTTGGCATCCCCACCTAGCTGTGGGGGACTAAAGGGAGAGCTTTAAATGTCCATTTCTTTTGGAAACAAAACTCTGCAGCTATTTCCGAAGTAATTGAAGATATACCATACCTTTGGGCTCTAATTGTACCCAGATCAATAAGCAACAGGAATCTCCCCAGCACTGAAGGAATACTCAGAAGATGGGGTCAATGTTAGTCCAACACCAGAGCTGACCCTATAAACAGCAGTGGACATCCAACTCTTTGCATATTAACCCTGCACTGAAGAAAAATACCTAAAACAAGTCACATATATTATTCAATTATTTCCAGTCTTGGAAGTGCCCAGTGTCCCCTAACCTGGCATTAGCTCACCCTGGCACACAGGAGTAAGGATACATATAAGGTCTATGGCACCACCTACTCTGACAAGTGGTAGCATATCCAGAGGATTCCCAGTACTGGTCACAGCTGCAGCAGAGAGAGACCTCTTGAACTCAAAAGTATCTCCTATATTTTATTTTTTATTATCAGAATGGAAAAATAACATGATGCCAATTCAAGTTACTTGTGAGCAAAGGAGAGGACCTCTCACACACACCTGCTGTGCTGGAATGACCATTCCCCTCTACACCAAGGAGGTGGCAAAACAGGAGAGCAATTATCATTACAGCACTGCAGTACATGACAAGCATTCTGCCCCACTAGATAGTCCCTGATAGACATATAGCCTTGAACGAAGGAAATTTTCTTAAGGTGAAAACTGCATGTATAAATTATAGAATATGCATATAAAAGGAGCAGTTAGTTGCCCAGCAAGACTACAATTAGCCGTATTTCCTTGACATATCTGAAAAAATTTGGAATTCAGTAGCATTTCCTAGCTACAATCTGAGAAATCAATTGCATATAAATTCAAGAGACACAGATATGAGCTCTGAAGCATTTTATTCGGTCTACCAATACATTCCTCTGTTTTAAACAGATTGAACTTCAACCAGACAACTCTTACACATACTAGGCAGATATCCAGCAATACAAACCAAACTGAATGTGAACTTCACCCAGTGCTCCACATACCTTTTATGAATGCACAAATCTAAAGAAACAAATCAATGTAAAAAAATCCATTTTTCATACCTAAGACAAAAATTGATAATGCACATATTATAATTAATTTCCAAAGGGTCATAAGAAACAATTCTATGGTAATCAATGCTTTGGATTGTATCCACAAGAATATCACACCCTTCATGTGATAAACCACTGACTATTGTACACATTTCTTTCTGCCATACAGAAGATACTGTCTGAACAAGCAAGAAGAACTGAAAAAATGAAACATGAACTGTCACAGCAGGTGACAGGGAAAAAGATTATTCTATGAGGTGGCTGAAGAGCACACATCTGAAAAGCAAAGAAACATTAAACAATGATGGAGGTTAATTATTCTTATTAGTCAGCTCAGTGAAAATAATAAGTAAGCTTAAACTGTGGTAGAGAAAATGCAGACAGGTGAGCACCACATATTCCTGCTGGGAAAAAAATATAGACTGTTATCCCAAACTGAATCACACTCCAAATGCTTTCACAGCAGTGGTATCACATTTATTGAAATAGTCTTCAAAACAGGTAGGGGAGGGACATATGAGGAGAATGTATAGACCGTGCACAGAAAGAGTATAGAAACAATGCAAACAAACAAAAGCCTCTAGTACTTCACCCTGTGTATGCTTACAACATATTATCTCCTAATAGCAGCCCTATCACCAGAACCACTGGATGGCTGCCACTCCCCCAAGAATCTGCTCTATCATATTCAGAACTCAACTGGATAAGAGGCTGCTCTTTGATGAAGGTGTCCCCCACATCTCCCCTTTCCAACAGATCATAGGCACAGAGCTCTTCAGTATCTTCTTGGCTTCCAGGTCTTGTCTGCTCTGCTTTCAATGCAGAAGAGAAGATTACAAAGACAAAAGGCCCAAGCTCCTTTCTGAGGTTCACATTGGGGAAACAAGAGGCACTTGTCATAAAACAAAGCAAGAGATTTCCCAACCTGGCATAAAGAAGAAATCTGACCATCAAAAATTAGACCAGTCAAGTATTGATTGCCCAGAGACACTGAGGAATCTCCATCTCAGAGGTTTTTCCTAGACCTAACTTTGGACAGAGCCTTGCAAAACCTCACCTGAATTTAGTTTTGACACTGCTTTGAGGGGAAGGTTGGATCAGATGACCTCCTGAGGTCCTTCCAAACTTGGATTAATCTAAGCTTACCCTTCCAAATCAGTAAGGCTTTATTATTCATGTGGACATTGTCAAACCTCTGTGAACACATTCTGACATTTGAATGGGATCATTCAATTGTGCTGAATTCAGGTCCTGGCACCCTACATGCAGCTTCACAGAATTACAGACAATTGGGGTGGAAAAACAACCTGGGAATGACCGTTTATTCATCCACTCTACCTTACTGGACCAAAGTACTGCCAATTAATCCAAAATCTTCCTGGCAGTTACCAGTCTAAACTGTTTTGAAGAATCTCCTGTATGGATAATTTCACATGTCCACAGACAAAGCACAGGTTTATTTCACTCCCTAGTCTGTTCATTCCACAACATCCATCCTTATAAAGGAAAAATATTTTCTATCTTTTACTTTTCTTACTGAAATTTAAATCTACTACTTTTCACCAACTTCACCTTGAGCATGAAGAACATGTTATTCCCTTCTACTCTGTACTTGACTCTTGGTATTTTAGGATGTGTCTCTTACAAATTTTCACTCCTCATATCTCACTATGAAACTGGTCATGTTTTCTAGACAAAGAGCCATTTCCCTCCTCTTCTCAATTCCCTCAGTCAGTCCACACTTTTCCTGAGCAGCAGGACCCAAACCCTACCACTCACTGGACATCAGTACTGAACAAAAAACTGATTCCTTTGAGACTCCAGTTTCTATGTACAGAGTTTCTTCTTTTGCTACAATACAACACTGCTGTTCCATACTTATGAATAATGTGTACATTACTTGAACATTTGCCTACAGCAGCAGCAGAGACTGCATCAGCCCTTTGTTTTTAGTCAAGTATCTTCCAAGATGTAGGTCAACAACATTTTATGCAAGTTCCCTTTTCCCAAAGAGGCACCTCCACACTCAGCAGTCGCGAGAGTTCAAAATTAACAGAAGCACAGGCCAGCCCTGTTCTTGGCACTGCAAGCACAGAACAAAGCACTTTCATTTGAAACTCTCAGCTGTACAATGTTTCTTGGAGGTCCTTTCCAACCTCGACAAGCCTGTGATTCCTCTTCAGGGCCCACCAGGGCTTTACTTGTTGACATTTAGAGAACAATGAAAAGTCCATCTGTTCCTACAAGCTTTGCTAACCACAACTATGAAACAGATCTACAGCTACATTTTAAAGGCAGAGCCAAGACAGTGGGTTGATCAGCCAATGTAGATCACTTTGAAGACTGCATGAGGAAGACAAAGAAAAAAGAAAACAAAACACAAAAAAAAGACATGCACAAAACAAAAAATTGAAACAGTAAACCAAATAAAGATTTAAAAAAAACACAGACACACCCCCCAACAACAAATTCAATTCAACCCCAATTCAAACAAAACCCTTTTGGGAGTACAAAAGAGAAAAAAGAGTATTTAATTACACTAATGTTTAACTGTCAAATAGTTTACTTGCAAATACCTATTCAGTCCTATCTCTCATCTCATTTTCAGAGCTTACTGAACACCAATCCACTTTTGTTGAACTCAGAGTTCTGCTCATAAAGTTCAGAATGGCAATTTTATTGCTCCTGAGTGATGGGCTGACTGATCAGATTAGACAGAAGCATAAGCTGCACTCTAAGTGACATAGACTGAACAGGTGGCCTTCCCTCGGATCTACGGCCACTTCAAACACTTACAAGCAGAATCCTTCTCTTTTTGATCACGTCTAGAAAATATGCATTCAGATACTTAGTCATCCTTAACCCAACAAGAAAATATTTTTCTTTAATGCATTTCAAACAGCTGACTCATAAACGCATCAGCCTTTCCCAAATATACCAGTAATGCACATGCATGATATAATTTTAATTTAAAAAGGAAAATTCAGATGTTTAGATGGTATCAACATCTATAGTCTGCAAAGTAATATGTATAGATATTAATTCTTAAAGAAAAATTCAAGGGCTTCACATTACCGAGACACAGTCTAAAAATAATGATTTCACATGTACTTAAAATTAAAGATTAGACTTCAAAAAGAATGCATTTGAGACTAGGGAGTGAAATAAACCTTACCTGGACAACTTATGCAGAGTGACAACTAAAGCAATGTATGGTCTGCTTAGCAGGTAAAAAAAATGAGTAGTCAGCTACTTCCTACAGATCAAAGTGTCTGGTACAGGCATAGTTTTTTTTACTCTTCACAGAAACAAGCAAAGAGGAGAGGGAGAAACAAAGCCATATATAGAATTTTTAATTGTAAGACTTTTCACAGAAGGTAATGACTAACTCAGGTGTTGTAGAGTTGCTTTTCTCATGATATTACATCATGTATTATTTATATCATGTTTACTTTGAAGCAACATCTTTGGCCTGAGGACCTTATGACATAATTCTAAGATGACAATAAACAAAGTGCCAGTGGAGCACGGGGAAGGAAAAGCAGGAAAAGAATATTAAAGAAAGACAAAAGCTTGCTACCTACACTCATATCCCTCTCACATTCTCATACAGGTGGAGATGGGTACATAGGGATAGTGTCCTATGGCAGAATAAAGCACAAACAAAGACAGAGGCACTGCTGCAGTTGGTAAATCAATATTACTGAGAGAGTGATTAACAACTCTAAGACCTTGGGATAATGAGCTACTCAGAATGACACAGAAGGTCTCTGGACTCATCTCCCAGTTAATCCCATAGTTAAGGGAAGAAATGTCCAACAAAATGAATACTAAGGATTACTGATTTTGAAAAAAAAATTAGTATTTTGAATAAAATATATACACACTCATCTTAAGTCAGTCTACCTTTCTATCACTTTATTCCAAGAAGTCTCACACACAACATGGTACAAAATACTTAGAGGAACCCAGATAAGCCACTTTCTATATTTCATGCAATTCTAGAGGTTTTACTACACATGAGAAATTTCTTAGCAAACCTGCTAACGACCCCAAAATTATACAAGAATATATTTGATCATTTTTAATATATTTCTAGATAGGCTAAAACACAAAAGAAGAGTCTATTATTGATGATTTCCATAACTTCTTAAACAAAATTGCTAACAAGTCTCATATTTAATGTATTTTCTTGACTGACATTAGTACATCACACCTACACAGCTTTCCAGCCTAATGTGTCACCTTTAATTTGTTTTAGCAGTATTAACAAAAGACAACGAACATAATTAGATATTTAAAGAAAAAACAGCTCATTGAAAAAATACACGGCTTAAAGATAATAACCAAGAGGTTGGAGAATTGACTAAAGATGTGGAATACCTCTTTTCAAGGCCTCAGATGAGATTAGACCCAGTAAACAGAGAAGCCTGTTTGATCAAACTCTTCCATTATCGAAAGAGTACACAGCAGAAAAGATAAAGTGTCAGACTTTGAGATGTCTCACAAAGGGAAACATTTTCTGTCTAGTCCTATTATCAATAACATTCCATGTGTTCAGCTCTGGTAGTTGAACTGTAATGCTATAGAATGCCACAGTCCTTTAACCCACATTGAGAATATTGCTTTTCTCATGCTTTTAAAGGACCCCTTATGCTGAACATAAAAAAAAGGAAAATAAGTATCCTTCAAAGCTACAATATTCAAGAGGAAACACTTCAAGAAACTTGGAGTATTTGAGAGCTAGTAGAAAGATTACATTAAATCTAAAATGTCCTGCAGAGATAGTTATTTGCTAACCAGCTGAACCATTCAGAGTTCCTATAGCAGCATGAATGCAGGAGCCAACAGTGAGACACTAAATTACCTAGACAACAAATCCTTTAGTCCATTTTTAAATTCAACAATGGAAATGCACTATTCAACTTGAATGCATATAAATTGCTGTGTATAGTAGAACAATCATAACCTTTTACTAAGGTCTTGTTGCCCTCAGTTTTCTGTGTTGAACCCCTGGAGTAAACAGGTTCAAGGGATAAGTAATTCATTTTTGTTAGGTAGACTTAAAGATGAACAGATGCTTGAAGGGTGCATTGTCCCAACCAGCATTTGTCAGCTGATTTAAAAAAAAAAAAAAAAAGTTTTTTACACAACAATAATTATTGCAGCAGTGGCCAACTCTACCAAATCTGCTGAGGATACTACTAGAATAAAGGACCAGATGGTACTCGCTCCTCACTCCTTATTTCCATTCAGAGTCTATTCAGGAAATATTTTATGCTAATCAATCATAAGCTCTGAATCAGCAGGTTTTTACATTTTAAAATACTTTTTGAATATTTTCTTTCTCTAGGCATCAAACTCACTGTGACACTAACCTTATCTTTTCACTATGCTCCATTTGTCTCTTATTGCTATAATAAACACATCAAACCAGACCATTTCTGAACAATAAGTCAGCACTTCTCCCCTTACACTGGAGCAGGAAAAGTGGAAATTAACACTGAGAACTACAAAAAAACAAAAAAACAAAAAAAAAAAAAAAAAAAAAAAAAAAAAAAAAAAAAAAAAAAAAAAAAAAAAAAAAAAACAAAAAAAAAAACCAAACAAAAAAACAACAAAAAAAAAACACACAAGGAAGGATAGGAAGAAAATGAACAAAGATTTAAAACTATTTAAGTGAAGAGAAAGAGAGCACAAGAAAAAGGCACAGCTCAGGTAGTAACTCTTGCTAGACTTGTTCAGATCTGGTTTGATTTCTAATTAAACTTTCTTGTTCACAGTTCAAATGACACTTCTTGAAAGTATTTTACATTTAAATAATAGCATAACAAAAAATTCTCTGCTCTGGTCACTACAGATATTTAGTATTCTGCTGTATTTTCCTGAAAATAATAAAAGCACCCAAAATGGCTTTATTTCACCAGCAGTAGTCAGGCAACAGAACAATAAAGCAAGAATTCCAACAATCATCTCTGAGTGGGCAGCAAGAGCAATCTATAAAACGCTTAAAGCAAATCAAGGGAAAGCAGAGTGAGGGAGCAGAGCTCTCTTGATCCCAAGCACAAGGGTCATTCAGATACTACAGAAGAATTTACAGAAGTCACACAGAAACCTGAAAATATGAAGCCCTGAGTTCAGTAATAAAGGAATGTCTAGGCCAACAATACAAATCCTAACTTTTCATAGATCATAAGTAGCAAAGAAAACACTATTAAACGGAAATTAGTGACTAACTCAATGGTTTTTCAAAGCAAAGTAAACTCCCAAGTCTTCTACAAACTTTGGGAAGTAACAAGTTAAAAATATAATTCATCCAAAAGCATGAACAGACTGCTTAGGTACACCACTCATTGCTTTTTCTTCTTCCTAATTTCAAGATACCCATCTTTTGGCAAGGAATACATAGCATTAAGGGAAAGGTCCAAGTAGGATTTCTTTCCCCTCCATCCAAGAATGAGTTTGTGTTTACAACACGAGTGGTGAAAAGGGAAGTTTATTTCCTAGAAAGCAAGATCACAGATTTCAGCCTGCCCCAAGCAATATCAGTAACGGATGATCAAGTCAGATATTATGAAACCAGAATTAATTCAGCAGCAGATGGTGCCCTGTCTTCAGCTAAAATGCAAAACATACCAACAGGGTAAAGTTTCAGAGAAGGACAAGGGGATGTTTGTTTAAGTCAGAGAGCAAAGAAAAACATCAAAACTAACAAAAAGATATGCAACAGGAGCTTTCCAAAACAAGATCTCTCTTGTAGCTTTCCATTAACAGACTCCATGCAGAAGAGTTATTTCCTGACACCTTGCTGTTTAATGCTGTTGACAATTTCTCTTTTATTAGGTGGGGCATTCTTGTGTACTTACAAACTGCTGAACTTTATTAACACAGCTACTTAGATATTTTCCCAAAAAAACTTTTACAGCTGATTACTACAGATGGGTAGTAATTACTGTCCATTAAAATAAAAAGTTTTTTTCATTTTAAGGAACCAATGGATAGTACTGTAGTCTATTGCTTATCTAGTTACAGAATGCTTTATGACAATGCTTAGCACTGTATGGGAAGCATGAAATGAGCATCTCCAGACCTTATATACCACAGCATACATGTCCATTCATCTGGCATCTGAGGATCTATTCATGGTGGGAAGCTTAAACACAGCTGTAACTGTTTGCAGAACAGCAGCCCAAGAAAGAAAATCAATCTCAGCTGCCACCAAAGTGTTTCAAAACACACCTGTCTAAAAAAGACAAGTTCCTTGCACTCAGTTCCTTCTTTCCTACTGTATCTAACAATAGCTGGATCTAGCAGAGACGAAAACAACTCCACATTAAAAGCTTAAGAAAATGCTCAAAAGGAATGCAAAAAGGTGAAAAGGTAGAGGGAGGCATGACAACAACAGCCGATTCCATATGGAGAGAAAAAAAAAACCCACACAGAAACTAGCAAAGTAGAAAAAAACCCCTACATAAGACATCCAGCTGATCACACAGTTCAAGAACTGGGAGTAGGAAAAGAAATCCAGCATTCCATAACAAAGCTTTGCAATGGGAAGCTAAAGTTGCAATGGATGCACATATCCCACTTACCTAAACAAAAGTCAACACTGTATCCTAACACCATGCCACATCAAACTTTAGTTTCAAAAACCTTCAATCTCCACTAAACTGAAGTAGTAATCAATGTGTTTTTCCAGCATACTTCATCTCCCTTTTGGAAAACCAGAAACAGAAGCTGTGTGGTTTTAATTCATCAGCTGCACTTATTACTTCTACTGTTACTAAAAATGTTTACCGGTAGATCCATTACATTTTGCAGTTTCCATACTGAGCAAACATCAACATTTCACTTTTGTGAAGCAGTGTCACAACATACTGCAGACACCCAGGGTAAGTATCAAGGCAGAACTGGGTGCCCAGATCCCAGAGCCTCTCTACACATAAGAGAAGGAGAGTAGCAACTCTCCCATTCTTCTCTTGAGGAATGAAACACAAAGCAGGTGTCAATCACAGCAGATGAAGCAGTGCCAGTGAAGTGCTCTTGCCAAAGTAGGTAAGAAGGCAGATAGACACAGATATACCTAGGATGATGAAAAGTGGAAACTTCCACTACTCTGTTCTTTGCGGATATTAAAAACACCCGATTATAAAACACCACCTCTCAAAGCTTGTGTTCTGCCCGTTAACACAGTTTCAACTAGGCTCCATCTCTCACGAGAACATGGCCTATGCCAAAGCTCTTCAGCTTCACCAACTGGTATTTCATGTTCTCTTACTGTCCACTCCACCTGAGGTGTCATGCAAGCATATCAGAGTGACCATCTTCTCTTGACTACTGGTCAACTTGTACAGCTGTTCATCTTTTCTCATTAAACCTATTTCTTCTGTTTTAACACAGCATCTCTAACAAATCAACACAATCTTATGATCTATACTGCCAGGGCCTCCACTGACTCCGAGTGGATCAAGGCCATCTTTCACCTTTGGAGGGCTAGAAGACAGACATTTCTTTCGATGTTTTGCATTGTTATTTGGATCCTCTTATGGAGAAGACATAACAGACACCCTTCCATGCTTTATCAGATACAGTCCTCCATGCAAGATTTCTGGTTAGATCTATCCGAACATTACTGTTTTCCAAAAGTTCCTTTGTTTAATATGTATCCAAAAATGCAAAGGACCGAAATCCAACTTTGTCTTCTTAGATCACCACTGCTGGAACATCCTAACAGCATGGCTTCAAGCCATGGAGCAAGGACAGGCACTAACTGTTGGAGCCACTTCAATTCCTGTGACCCAGCTCACGTCTGGTTGGTAAAGGGGTAAAAGTAAGTGCACTTCTGAGTGCATTGACCCCATCCAGCCCCTTCCGCAGGTCATACAACAACTCTGAAGTGCACAAACAGACCTAGACCACGGCTGTTGAGGACCTAAATCTTAGCTAAGGACTTCATATACCCAACATGCCAGAAGCCTACCCACTGTATTTTGCCTGTGGACACCACTAAAGAGGCATGAAACACAAGAATTGGAACTATAATCTACATCCTCTTGTGAACTTGAAACAGTTGCCTATGATGCTGATAACATTTCATAGCCTTCTTGTCAAAAGTTAGTTTGCATATGCTGAAAAGATACAAAATCAAGACAGGAGTTTTAGATTTACAAAAAGGATAGCTTTTCACATTTAAAAGAAAGTTCTCTAATCAGATTACTATTTTCTATCATGGAGGCTCTCTGACTTTATCTGAAAATAGACACTACACACAATCACACAGAGCAAAGCTCTTTGCTGAAGTTGCACACCATCACCCACAAAGTCCACAAGTCTTAGTGGTGGGTGACTAGACAAAAATGTTTTCTTAATTGGGAATTTAACATTAGTTACTGGATTATCCACCAAACTATTTCCAGCTTTCATGCTTCACTAAACCGGAGTATTTAGCTCATCAGTCACAAACCCATTATTACACTGAAGAAAATGGGGAGCAATTAGCATACAAGATGATAGCTTAAAGCTGGTGCTAATTGGAAAGAATGAAGTATTTTTCATTCCTGTTGGATACAATTAGGTGAGACAACCAGGTTCTGGAAAAACAATTTGCTGAACAATTTCAGTGATGTCTATTCTATAACCTGTGTTTAAAGTCTAAGCAAATTCACGCTTTTGCAGTATCTTGCATCCACGGGGGTTACAAACTGAAAGCTGGTCCAGCTGTAGAGCGAGCCTTGTTCGGAAACATACATACAAAACACAGCGACTGATTCATCACAACTGTGGAGATCCCACTGACCTAAGCTCAAGTTGCCAAAAAGAGCTGAAGAACAAAACCAACAAGGAAATAGAATGTAACACTCATAATGCACAATAAAGCATGGCACCCATACACAGTGAGTTGCAAAATCAGTTGAATTATAGGACTGCACAAAACATACAATCAGAAATAAAAGAAAACCATCTACAGAGAGCTACTGGTGCATGCTTTTGTTCATGACTGCTAAACAGAGAGGGGGAAATCTTGTACATGAATAGCTAATTTGCCAAAAGGAAGAAAGCAGACAGGAGGAAAAATGCAATCCTTCATTATTAGTGAACTGCACTTGGGCACAAAATATTAGTTAGACAATTATACTGCAAAAATACACCTTACAACATTAGGGATTTGTTGTCAAGAACTACAGCTGGGTGACATTAATGTACTTCTACAAATTCATATATTACTCCTAATCTATTCATCACACACCTACAATTATAATTCTATTTCTACCAATAGGTTTTTTTATTTAATTCCAAGCTGCAACAAACCTCTGTATTTGCAAATGAACTTCTACATTACTATTTCTTTTGGCTCAGAATATATTTAATATTTTCATTAAATGAGAGAGCAGTCTGTAAACCTGTCACACGCCCTATTTTTAGGTTCACACCTATCTCATATTTTCCTTTTTAAAAATACAGGCTAATTAGGCTTTGGAATAACACCTCCCTGTACATTACATGAAAAATGCTTCAACAGATAGCACTCACAAAACTATCTCTCCCCACACAAAATGCTACTGCAACCAGACTTTAATGAACAACTGCAGCATACACCCCATGTTATCATGCAGGGGTGGTGCTTCTCTGTTTACTGAAAATGTTATGGCACCGTTCCCCCTACACCATGTACTAACAATAGCACCCACTAACATCGCTTATTTCTACATCCTTCAGAAAAAAACAAAACAAAAAAAACCTAAGAAATCACCCTCTTCGTCTTCCTGAACAACCCTTGAATTCTCTAATGTAAGATTGTCCAAGGACCCACTGAAACAAACAGATCTTCCCCTAAAGTCTGATTTCTTGTGGTGTAATACTCCGGGTGTGCCAGCACAAAGAAACTTCTTTAAAGTAAAGAAAAAAAATCAACAGACAATATCACAATTAAACCCCAAATATTGACACAGGTATACATAAACAGACATAGATATACACATATATACATGTATTTCTCCTCATGCTTCAATCACATAAAGACATCTTGGAAATTAAAGCATCCATGGGCTAAATTGGAAGTTCTTCAAACAATAAAATAGTATTTTACACAGAAAACCGGGAAGAGCCAAGAGCTCACTGATGAACAGCAGATTTTTATCTCTGATTAAAGAGCAATTTGAATTAACTGATGTTTTAAAATAATTTAAGCTCCCCTCCCATTACGTCTTCTACATACACCTAATTCCTATGTACTGTGAGAAGCCTTATGGGAGTCCATCCCTCTGGTATGTGAGGTTAGACACAGCCTCGGCTGTGGGATAAAAGCCTTTATCCTTCTAAAAATATCAGCGTGCCAGGATCCACTCTCGCAAAGCTCCGTGATGCAAACGGTAACGCCACAGTCCAGGGACTGCTCTGCTTTCATGAGTAAGCACTAACAGCACCGGGCTATAATTAGTTTGAGTATTTTTAGGGTCATTGCTCAAAATTAGAGAGAAATGACTGAGAAAGACTTGAGAATGGTGAGGGGTTTACCCTCTCCTTTGGCTATCTCCTACTGCTGCGAGGAAAAAGAGGCTCGGCAGGAGGGGCGGCGAGGGGAGCCCCTGTCCGCAGGGAGGCTGTGCCCTGATGCCGCTGTGGCCGCGCGGGTGGGCGCTGGGAGCACGGCGCGGCCCCGCCACCGCACCGGCCCCGCCGCCGCACCGGCCCGCAGGAGCCACCGCTTACCTGACCGCCACCCGCACCGAGCTCTNNNGGCCGGCCGACATGGTGCCGCGGGCGAGGGGCGGCCGCGAGCCGCGCCGGGAGCTCCGCCGGGCCGCGGGGGAGGTGGGGGCACTGCTCCGGCTCCCCCCTCACCTCCTCCTGCTCCGCCACCTCCTCTCTCCAGCCATTTTAGGTGACTGAATGAAAAGGTAGGAGCCGCGGCAGCGCAGGGCGGTTCGCACCGCTCCTCCTTCTCCTCCTCCCGCCCGCCCGCTCCGGCCCGGCCCTTCCAGCGCCTGGGCGGGGAGCGCTGTCAGTCAGCTACCGGCTGGCCGAGTCGCGGCCCTGGTCACCGGGCCCCCACCCCGCCGGGTCCGGAGCCTCCGCCCGCTGCAGCCGCAGTGCGTCAGCGGCCCCGCCCCGGGCAGCCGCCAGCGCGGGGAGACGGCGGCGGTGCGGGCAGTCGGCTCTCGGTGCACACACACAGAGACACCGCCTCCTCTACATACAGCCCAGTTCTCTACAGACCCCCTTCACACCGACCCCGGGCTCTCCACATACCCCCTTCACACCCACCCCGGGCTCTCCGCATACCCCCTTCACTCACACAACACAACCACCCCAGGCTCTCCACATACCCCCTTCACACCCACCCCGGGCTCTCCACATACCCCTTCACTCACACACACACACACCCCTTCACTCACACACCCGCACACCCTGGTGCGCCTGTCTCCACACACACCTGTAAGTAACCTGGACACACACTCCTTGCGTTTTGCCTCCACACGCACTCAGTGCTTGCCCTCATGCGCACACAGCTCTTCTCACTCCTGTTCTCACATGAGGGCTCACACGCGTGCCTTGCCCGTGCACTGCGCGCTGGCAACCGTGGGCGCGCACGACGCCTTCGAGGTGCCCAGCTCACACGTGCCTCTGTCTCCCCCCGGCTCGCACGGACACACGCGTGGCACTGACACGCCTGCACGCAGGGCTGCACACGCACAGCTCCTCCCCGCACAACTCCACTCACGCTATCGACACGCACAACGCACAAGGGCTCTCCACGCAGCTTCCAGGGCTTCCCTCCTGAAGGGGCTTATCCCGCTGTCAGGGCTGCCCTTGCGCATATTCCCCTTTCCCAGGCAGGAATGAGATGTCCTCATTCCTCTTCCTGCCCTGTGTGGTCCTCGCGACCCTCCTGCCGGCGGGAGCACGCGGCTCTCCCACCTTTCTGGCTGTACTGGCAGGTTTGTTTGCCGAAGCTGCCCCAGCCAGGCATCTCTGTTCTCACTTCGCTAATGAAATGCCTGGCTTTCGTTTGGAAACCGAGTGGGCGGATGACACTAATTTTTGATGCAAATAGTATCCTTGCCAGGAAAGAAGCCTGATTATTTTGCCCAAAACAATTCACATTCCTAAGGAAGATTTTCCATCAGAATAGGCCCGGTTTTGAATTTGTAATGAAATGCTAAAAACCTTGCAGTTCAAGTTGTTTTGCTTCTGATGGTGAAGGTCGATCACGCCCACGCCCACGCCCCAGCCTCTGTCAAAGATGGGCAGGTGAGGTGTCCCAACCAGATGGGGCCTCTAGCCATACCCCTGTATCTTTCAAAATTCCCACCTTCTCAGCAGGAATCCACTGTATTATTGTTACTCTGCATGTTTCTCATAGTTATTTTCTCTATATTTTCTATTTTTCTCTACTTACTTAGAAATTGGATTGTTTGTAGAAAATGGTCCACCTGGAAGTTGCTCTACAAAATGATGGTCTCCTTCTTCTGAATTGCACAGCATCAGCATATGCATCCCCAACAGCATTTGAAAATATGGGGAACTTAAGCTGCATGCCACATTGTTGAGGTAAACTGAGATAATATTTATCTAAAAGGCAGGGAAATGGAGAATCAGATAGTTCAGTATGAAATCACTGAGGGAATCTGGTACAGACAGAACAAAGACTACGTTTCCCTGGGCTTCTCAGTTCATTATTCGGTATTTGATGCCATAGGCCAGATGGTTTGTTTCTCCTTTTGCCAGAATATATTATGGAATGGGCAAGAAAACAGATAAAGAAAAACTCCTGCAGGTGAATTGGGTTAGCATTCATACCAAACAGCCTCAGAATGAAAGCGATAGGAGTTTCATAGTTCAAGGCATTTCCGGCTAGAGGGGGCTGAACACTTGTGACTGTGCTAGGCATCTGTGGGTATTGTACTGAGCTCTTTAAAAATACCTGCAGCTCACCCATAGTGAGTGGAGTCCTATGGTCTAATTAGGTTCTGTCAATTTATGTACAACAGATTTACAAATCAAGCTAACAATAGAACTTAAACAAATACTGAAAAGGTCGCTATTTCTTATCCAAATGATTCTAATGCATTTTTTCAGCTGGCACAGTTACAAGGTTAATGTAATAAGCATACCCAAGCCAAATTTGTACCTTGGCAGTATCTTCCTGCATTTGTTTCACACAGCATCTTTTGCTGGGTGGGCCCCAGTCCAGCAAAGCTCATCCACATCACGTGTCCCATGCCCATAAAATCCTGCTAAGTCAGTGCCTCTGATTTGCCATGTGAGCTGTGCTGAAGACCCAGCAGGGAGTAGCAGCTCCAGGATGCTCAGACTCAGACTCATACTCCAGATCTTTCCAGGGCCATCTCTGTTCTGGCTATTGTGTGCCCTTAGACATTTGCTTCAGCTTGACTTCATCCAGCCCTCTCTCTTCCATATTGAAAAAGAAGTTAGCAGATTAAAAATTCTGGCAGACATCCTCCCGAGCTTAATGTTGTGTATATAAAGGGATTGGTTTCAGATTCAGACATTAATGACAAAGATTTGTTATCCGCACTGATATTAAACAATTTTGATGCTATAGTGTCCTGGTTCAAGACATATAGTAAAACCACTCTATTCTGATTATTTCAGTCCTACAGTATTACCCCCATATTTTCTATCTTGCATATTTCACTCCAATTCCAGACTCTACTGAAATTGATATAGCAAGTGACATTTAGCTCCTTGCCATGTTTTGTGCAAATTGCCTGATTTGCATCCGTTCAGATGCGAAGCAGGAAAAAGACATAAATCCTATTTCTATAACAGCTGATTTTTCTCTGCATTTCCCATTTCCAGAAAATGTACAACCCTTCTGTCAAAATGAGGTTTTATTTTGGTTTTTCCCAACTTGTCCAATGTAAACAGGCAGAGTGCTATAGTGTTAACTTTACTGCACCAGGAAACTTAAATCAAATCCACTTTTCATTTCTTATTATGTGGATGTCCTCTGCCCTGCAGCATCCTATTCATCTCCTTGAAGGATTAACTTGAATGAATAAGGGCACAATATATCCCTTCTTGTAGTTGTCTAAATGCGTAGCTAAACTGCCAATGTCTTGTTTATTTAAAGCTGTATAAGCTAGATGGTAACATTTACAGATGTGTCCAATCCCACAGTTAATAAATGAGGTTTTCCTAAAGATCCCCTCTCCTCATGGCTACAACACCACAGGTACCATCTCTGGTCACCCCCTGATCAGCTGCAGACATTCCCGGAAAGGGGACAAACTGCAAGGCTGGGGGGCAGGGAGGGAGTTTACGGCTCTGGTCCGTGCTGGGTGCTCAGAGGACTGCTGGGAGCATCCCTCATCCCTCCCTGGCAGCCGTCCCGGGTGACGGCTGCCACACTTTCACCGCCTCCATTCTCCTGCCGTATGACTCAGCACCATGAGCTCCATTCACTGGGCAACCAAATAAAAACCTGTGTTCGGAAGGGTGAGTGCTCTGCCTGACACACACAGCACGCTCTGCACAGATGGTCAAGCTGCCCGGAGAGTTCCTGTAAGCCTCAGAATCTGCCTAAAATCACTGAGCTGCACAAAACCTGAATGAGCCAAGCAGACCCTGCTTTGGAGTCAGAGCCCTGTGCTTTGACCAATGTATGTTTGCAGACAAGCTGTATCAGCTGTGCCAGTGCTGTACCGGTTGGTATCGAAATGAAATAGATCATAATAGATCAAAATAGATCACTTAAACTGGAAGAGACATCACTTCAAATTTTTTAACTCTGATAATTTACCCGTGCTAAATAAGCCAATTTAATCAAATATTTGTCTGGTTAATTGCTTATTTCTTTGACCTATTGAACATATAATTTCATTTGAAAAAGAGATTCTGTTGAGTAATGGAGGTGACTCGGTTTCATCGAGACAGGCAATAATATGTAAATCACTTATTTCTGATTAATCTGTGTCAAATAGACTATTTGCATCATGACTGCTAGAAAGCTTCAAGAAAAATCATTAGGTTTTGTCAAGTTAAGCACCTGACCTGGGCATCTGCCTACTATTATGGAAGGTAGATATTCTTTCAGACACAGACAGTGGAACATGAAATATTCAAGTGCTATAAAAGAACAATATTGATGTTCTGAAGGACATTGCATCTCATTGTCTGCATAGTTAGTGCTGTTTCACCAAATCCACACACACAAAATAACCAGCTAGTATATCATCTCATTAGTGACTATTGTTTCCTTGAATGTATGTATTAAATAAACTCTTTTTTGCCACATACAAGCCACAATTTATTCAGTGATTTTTGGCACACCATGAAGCCTAAACATATATGCAAATAGAATATAATGTATACATTTTAATGGTCAAAATTTATATCATATTCATTCATACAGTAGTTTGAAAAATGGGGATATTTTGGCTTATATAGGTGTCCACAGATTTTCTGTATAGCTTTTTGCTTTTCCATGTCTATGAACTGTGTGACCCAATAACTCCTTGTATTCTAGTATCTTCTGACACAGGAAAGGTAACTGGACTTGTATGCAACTGGGTTTCATGAGCTGTTGCTGATGGAAATTATGTCAGCAACATTCACGCATCAGCAATAATCACTCCATTTTATCTCCTAAACACTGAACTCTTCAACATTAATGTGTACAGTGCTTCCAGCTCTCTACTTGGCAAAGTGAAACTTCCATTTGCATTTTCTGCTTGATGCCTTGGGCTTACGTGAAACTTAGGCTCTTCCATAGTCATCTTTTGAAAGATCTTCACTACAAACAAAATGAAACTTCTAAAACCTGTTACATCTTGATTTTTGAGAACCTTCTGAAAGTAGTTTTATCTTCTCTGACTGGCTTTTCATTTGAAACTGCAGATCTTGGAAAGCAGTCAAGCCTATAAAAGACATTTAAAATACCTTCAATTTTCTTCCCATCACTCACTAAGACTTTTGGTTAAATAACAATGAGTAAAGAAAAGTGTTAAGCCACTCTTAACTGGCAGGCTAAAATATTCGACAGGGAGCCTTTTCTTCCAGTAACTGTGAAGAAAGCAAGCTGCTGAAGGAAATTATCACTTGGCTCATGTCAGGATGGGGGTAAGCAATCTCAAAGTTGAGAAGGAAAAAAGGAGTGCAAGATGATGTTTATGTAATCAGAATAACACCAGATAAGGAAAGGAAACAGACTGGTTTAGTACCCATGTCTATGGAGAGAAGAAGGTAGAGAAACCAGAAAGGACAGGGTGGAGAAGGAAGAGGGATTTCTGGAATCAAAGCCAAGCAATGGCTCTGCAGGATTATTTCTGGAGCTGATCAGCATAATAAGAAAAGCAGCATCAGGCACCTCTGAAGTGAGAAGAAAGGAGGTGGGTGTTTTCCATCTACCTTCCAGAAAATGAATGAACTGTACAGGAGAAAATAAAAGAAAAGAAACACATGCTAAAGGGATCGTATCTGGAGCTGAGCAGAGGATTCACTGGTAATAGAACCACTACACTTGATGAAGAAAGAAAGAACTTCATTATGTACTAATGCTTTTTGCTCATAAAAATTTTACTGTGTTAACTATGTCATTGTCAACAAAGCAGTATCATTTCCTCTGCTCCTGGCAGCCCAGAGTGGTTGTGTCATATGACAAAAATGTGCTTTCACCCATACACTTATTTATCTTTCTTCTGGGCCTAAGGAATGCTGTAATTTGTACTACTGTAACTGCTGTCTATACTAAGATGGTCATATCAGGGTACCTATTTTGATTTAAACATACACATTATATTGTATCCCATGAAGCACAAATACACATTAGACCTCCACTGAACCAGCACTGCTAGACTAGAAGAAAATACAGGAAAAACAACAGGGCTAAAACACATCTCTGGGGAAAGCCTCCACTATGTGATCTTAAACAGACTCATTACTCAAATCAGTGGATATCACTAAGGATGAATATGTCTTTTATGTCACTGTATTTTGAGGATTTGTTGGTTAACTGAAAATTGAGATCACCTGTTTTGCAGTAAAATCTTGCAAGTTCACCCTGACAACTGGAAGTCCCTTCAGGTATTAAAGGAAAAACCTAAATAATGGAGATGAGGGGAAAATGACCGGAAAGTAGTCTTTACTGTAACATACTTTATTTTAATCATTTATGATAATACTATTTAGATCTAGCACAGTATGAAGCACAAAATAAGTCTTAGCTTGACAACACCTTACTGGATCTTTGGGTTGTTAGATATCTCCTGAGATTAGCCAGATCCTGTAGTTATTTGCAAGGGACTTAATCCTGTGGGTCAGAATCTTGCACTTCTATACCTGGTCCTTGGGTCTGATTCACTAATGCCTTGAAACAAACCCGTTGTGATCAGGATGGCTAAATGTTATGCTGTCTTCATGTTATTGCAGATGACTACAAAGTAGTAAAAGAGTAGTAGCCAGCTATTTTACAGATCTCAACGCTTGTACAGCTCTTTTCCTTTCTTGTACAGAGAAACTGGGGCAATTGCAGATGCCCGTAGAAGAGATGGTTGTCAAAAACAGTATTAGGGCTGAATCCTGTGCCTGTGCAAACACTACTAGACCACACCCTAATGAGATTAATTATTAATACAAAAACTGCAAGGGAAATTAACTTCTGCTGCTTCTCACAAAAACCAGCTGTTCAAACTTGAATGTGTCACAGTTGCACAATGTAAATTTTGCCTTAAGGATACAGTTACCCAACATGATGGATTTTTCATTATGTCCTTCCTAATAGTATCCTTATCCTTCCTCTGTCCTTCCCACTTCCCCCTTCACCACCATGATTTCAATTTTTGATTCAGCCTTCTGGAAGGTACTGAATGATGGGAGTTCTGTATTTGTATGGTGAGCACAGCATTAGCAGTCACAGGGCAGTCTCCTCTGGACAGCCTTGCCAATCTGCCCTGGATAAGATAGAAAAAAAATTACATATTTAAATGACAAGCATCAAACCCTAGCACATTCCAGATTAAATCAATGTTAAGTTCCCCATCTCTGGTAAAATACCCAGATGAAAGTAGTTCCAGATGCCAGGAAATTTTCTGTTTCCCTACAGAACCTGCTGGTGGCTACTAGCAGAGGTTAGTTGCAGGCCAGTTCTGTTATTACACTGTGTAAACATCTTATCCTGCTGTGCTGTTCTCCCAGACTCCATCCCACTTCTCTATGTATTCAGTAGCCATGGAGTGCCTAAGACTCAGATGGTGAGTTTTTTGGCTTAGAGCTTGCTGTACAATTTTTTACAGTGAAGTCCTGTTTCCTAATTGGCATCCTTAGGCATTACCACAATAAAACCAATAAATAGTAATAACAAAAACAGAAGGATGGAAGGTGGGTGAAGACATGACTAATTACCTAAACAATACTTGGACCACAAGCCACAGGCAACATAGGAGCTTGGGGAAGAGCAAGTGGGTGTAGAGTTACCTGAACAACAGAGGGTTGGGCAGGTAAAGAACAGATCTTGCAAGACAAAACTGAGAGTCTTTATTTTGATAGCATCGTGGAATTTATAAATTAAGGGATGACAGCTGTAGATTAGGCATGGCACAGGTTGCTTTACTCTCGCTTGGCACTGTCACACAGACTCATGAGAAAAAAGGTTAGTTGAAATGGTGATATAACAACCTGGGAGATGTGAGAAGCAGAAGTTCCCAAACAAGGTTTGCAGAAGGACCACGTGCTGCACCGTGGCAGCTGCAGCCCCAAGCCTTGCCTCCCCTTCCTGTGAGGAAGCACGTGCTTCCATCTCAGGGCTGGGCTAACACAGGTGGAGAAGAGGCTTATCCAGGTAATAGCAATGGTTAAACAACAACTTATCACCTTCCCATACCACTCACTGTGTATATAACTTGGAAGCACTTAGGCCAAAAGGTGATACTCACAACAGTTACAGACTGAATTTTATTTAAATTTATATTTATGGAGTAGGAGCATAGATACAGTTGCTCCTGAAATGAAAGAGCGTTTCTTTGCACAGCGGGTAATGAACTTCCAGAATTCATTGCCACAGGAGGTTGGGAAAGCAGGCTATTAGCAGGCATAAAAAGGGATTAGACAAGATTTGTGAACAATGCCTCTATTAACAGATAATAAATGGAACAGGCAGTTCCAATGTCTGTGATCTTAGGAGACTGGACCAGAGGAAGAGGCCAGGTACACGTGCTCCTCCTGGAGAGCATCTCCTATTGGATCTCCTCCTCAGGCTTTGCTGTCTGGATCTGCCTACCCTATCTCTGTTAGTGTTGTGCTGGGAGTGTGGGGCACTTTCCAGGCTCTGCTGGGGCCTTCAAAACCTGTTGCTCAGCCAAGGCAGATGGTCAGCACCCACGGCATCTATCCCAGTGCCATCACGGGCATTGGGCAGCGATCCACCTGCAGAACATTTCTTAATTCTCTGATGGGCTAAGGCCTAAGTGGTGCTGCTCTCTAAGAGGGCCAGAAACCAGCATGGTGGAGTTGAAAAGGAGTTATAAACGACAAAAAGGAACTGACTTTAACAAACCGTTCACTGAAGATTGGGAAAATATAGATTGAGGAAGAGAAAAAATTCTGTTAATGCAGTATTAGTTTGATAATTGTTGGGGATAACACCAAAGAGGCTCATTCTCCAAAAAGTGAGTAAAAACAGATACTCCTTTATTCCAGGGATGCTTCTAAAAGGAACAGCGAATGTCAAACTAGACATGACTTTTCAGCTGTCTCTTTTTCCAGCTGAAGGCTCTAAATCCATTTGATTCTGCTCATGCCATTTCTGAGTACTTCTACTGCCCTTTTGTGGATTCTTCCAACTCTGTTACCTCCTGCCTGAAATCGGGAGACTGGACTGGAACCATACTCAGTGTTAGGCTGCACCGTGGATTCTTACCCTAGCAAAAGGATTATCTCTGTTTTTCCCATTTCTTTTGCAAGTCCTGAGGCTGTGTTTTTCTGCTTGACCAGCACTGAGCTGGCATTTGTTATCCACCATCTAATATCTTCTTCCTGTATGGTAATAGTGAAATCTTGTTTTATTTTGATTTCCCTGTAAAATGAAAGACCATTTTCTCCTCTGTCTTTGTGCTCTAAACTTCATTAACCACCTATTATCACTGAGTCATTCTGTATTGAGATTCTTCTACATATTTTCATAACTATTAAAGTTTAATCTTATTGTCTGGCTTTTCATGGAAAATGTAGATCTTAGCAAATATTCTTCTGAGGCTCAGCTAATCAAAGCACTGATGAAATTAAGTCTGTTTATAGAAAAATAAGAGGAATGAGGAAGACCTGTAATATGTGATAGGCTGGTACAAGGGAAAATACTTAAATTAGCTATCTGTGTGTGTGCGTGTGTCTATGTGTCCCTGGTTACATAATAGCCACAGAGCACTCAACTGAAGAACAGAAATAACTGGAGGGAATGAACAAAGAATGACTTAAAGATGAACACAGACTGTGATTGAGAATACAGAAGATAAAGGGAACATAGAAGACCTCAGGAATAAAGTTCATTACCGTGATCTATGTACATATCCAAGAAAATCTCTTTAGGAAAGTGAGAAATTCCTCACTGCTGGGACACTGTAAATACCACTGGTAATAAAGGACCAGGAGCAACAGCAGTGTCCACTCAGAAATGTACCTTATTTTACCTCTAGGCCCAGGACAATGACTAATGAACACAGGAAATAATTCTAGTTTGCTTTATGCTTTTTATTCTGCGTTTTCCAGTCTTTGAGTGAAGTCCTACAGCAACAAATGTGGCAGTGTAATACAAAAAATTTCCCTCACAACCACTGAATAGTAATATAGTAGAGAAAAGAGCACCACCTAGTGCTAAGTGCTATTTGTTGATGCTGAGATGTCTCCATGCGTCCTTCTCTTCTGGATGTCTTGATTTTAGTGTTTTCCCACAGTTTACCCATCCAGAGAGGATTTAATTTTTGCACCGAGGTGTATCGTGGGTCCTGATAAGAATAGCTGGCTCATCAAGAACTCAACATCTCTCAGAGTTTTGTGCACACTAAGGTAATGCCCTAGGCACCTAGTTAACATAATTGTGGTTATTTGTCTGATTCATTCAGACTGGATTCTACTACCCTTACTCACCCAATGGAGTTGTATGCTCCATAGATAAGTCTCTCTGCACTCGAGTTAAAATTAATCAACACTTCTGGGACAGGCTTAAGATACCAGAAGACCTGTCTTCTAATGCTTCCACTTATAAAGACAAGGATTCATTGCATTTACAGTCTGATCCTACACTCATATCAAATTTTCAAGCTTTTCTTGGAAATGTGAAAGCTGTACATTTTTTTTGTTTGTTTGCCTGTTGTGGTTTTTTACTGTTTGATTTGGATTTGTTTGTTTGTTTGTTTGTTTGTTTTTGAAATATCCAGGAGATCTTCAGAAAAGCCATTGCTTTACATAAGAGTTGCCTTCATTATCATGATGTTATATCATATGTAACCTTAATTATTTTTTCAGCATTTATGGTTAAAATCTGTTATTCTTGGCTTTGTTGTCTTCAGATTATTAATCTACATTATGTTAGTGTTCTTATTTTCGGTCTTTAAAGCCTTCCACTTTGTATCACAACACTGAGTTTTCTGTCATAATCTATTTAAAATTTCAAAAGAAGACAAGAAGCAGGTAAATCAACTTAGAATAATTCTGCATCAGTTATCATTATGTATTATTTAAATAACTCCAGACTTGATGATACATGTAGCATTGGTTTTGTGGGTTAATTTACATGTAGGTGTCTATAGTAAAATGGTATTTAAATGTCTTACTCCATTTAAATTTGTGATCTTCAGTGACAACATGCTACAATGTCCACATTAATTTTCTCTAATAATGGAACTATTTCTTCTTACCTTGAAATTATTCATCATTCACCACCATTTTAACAGAGAGATGACGAAACTCAGCTATTCAAATTCCTTCCACATCCTCTGATTTGCAAAACATAGTTTAGCCCATAGAGCTTTTTACTTCTGTCTTTCATAGTTTTACATTTTTACCCTATCAGGCAAACTTCATCAAGTGTAACTTCACCTGAAAAGAAATACTCTGGGTTACCTGCAGCTCTTTCTGCCATGTTGTGTCTATGGTTTCACTGTTGCAAATATTGCCACCTATTAATGACCATTTCTTATTTTAATTTCTAAAATATCAGGTGATTGGTTTGGATGTTTTTCTTTATGGGAATGTTTTGTTGTTTTGTAGGGTTTTGTTGTGTATAGGATCTTGATTTATTCTTACATATTTATGTCCTTTACCAAGAGAAGACAGCATAATTTGTCTGTATATATATATATATATGATACTTTGGAAAGTATCATATATATATGGCATTTTACATCTTTTTTGTATGACATATTGGGAGTGTGGGAGAGTCTGTGGGTAGTGTTATCTCATTGCACATGGGTTTAATTCTGTCACCACACTCAGCAATAGAACTTAATGTCTATTCATAGCTACACTACTGGCACAGTAATTAACTAATTAGTGGAGACTAATTGTTAAAAATATGGTATTGCAACTAGAGTGAATTAAATAGCCTGTGTACTTCTAACTGGGAGAGTTATGAGTTCACACTTTATCTCCTCAGGAAACAAACTCCTGAGAAATTAGAGCAAACTCAGCAATTCAAAGCAAAATTATACATTGCTATGAGTAAACCAGGAGCAATAAGAGACTCTGGCAGCTGCATAAAGTTCAGGTTTATGGCCCCATGCAAGGAGAGTGTGCAGTCATACACTAATGACACCCAGTAGCAGGTAAGAAGATTCCTGCTGTCACCAAGAGCCTGCTGCTCTGCCCTCCTTAGTCTGGCACCTTGGCTTTCTGTTTTAGCAGGGAGCAGAAGTAAACAACCCTACCCTTCAAACTAGTGGTGCTGGACTCCCTTTACACCAGAGCAAGGAGAGGGCAAGCTCTGCTCCACTATGCCTGACATATGTTCAAGCCTCCTTCCCCTGTTTGCTCCAACAGGTTCTAGGGAAGGCAAAAAATATATATCTGTGTTAATGCCAACTTGGTAGACTTAGTTATTCCCTAGGGATCTCTTCCTTTTACCACACAGCATGCCCACTGTCAGGAAAGTTTGGCAAGGGTGAGGCTGGTTGCAAGCAAGAAGCCAGAGTTCAGGTGTGCTGTGATGATAGCTTTTGCAGGAGTAAACAAATGAAATCTATTTAAAAATTGTTACAGACCAGTGATTTTTTTCCCAGACTGCCTATTTGTTCCTAGTTCTGGTTTTGTTCTGTGTTTTCAGAGAGCATGTAATTACCATGAATTATATAGCAGAACAGGGTGTGTGTAAGGCACACCTTGAACAAGCAGGTTCTCATTGGCTTGAGCAATGGCTTGAGAGGTGCTGTTTCCCAAGCACAGCTCCAAACCCACGGACTAGGAGGCCTCTGCCAAAAACTGTTTTGTTTTAAAACTTTAAAAAGTGACATATTGTACCTCCTGCAATGACAGGGCACTCTTGGATTATCTAACCATAGCCACTCCTTATAGCAAACATGGAAACATTAAAGATCACAGATTTAAATTATATTAATGCAGATACAGATACTCACTGTCAATCATTTTTAGTAGATGTCTAATAAATCCTTCTTTTCTTGTTTGGGCAGGGTAAAGTAACCAACCATCTTGCACAGTTTGAGCCATCACCATATTTCAGTTTAGTCCTAAGATTATTTATAGAATCATAGAATGGTTTGGTTTTGAAGCAACCTTATAGATCATCTAGTTCCAATACTCCTGCCAATCGCAGGGATACCTTCCACTAGATCAGGTTCCTCAGGGCCCCGTCCACCCTGGCCTTGAACACTCCCAGGATGCTAAGATGACTGATCTATAGCTCCTGAGACCTTCCTTTTTTCCGTTTTTAAAAAGGAGAGTTGTGTTTCTCCTTTTTTAGTCAGTGGTAACTTCACTGTCTGCCATAACTTCTGAAATATGATGTATATTGGCTTGCCTACTTCCTCCACCTCAGTACCCACAGATGGATCTCATCGTGTCCCATGGACTTGTGCACCTCCATGTTCCTTAGATGGTCTGAAGCCTGCTCTTCTCCTACAGTGGGCAGTTCTTCATTCTCCTAGTGCTGCTGACTTCCTCTTTGTTAGGATGCATCACCCCTGAGCTTGGAGGAAGTGACCCTTGAATATTAACAATCTTTTTTGGACCCCTCTTCCTTCCAGGACTTTCTCCCATGGGCCTCTATCAAGCAGATCCCTGAATAGGCCAAAATCTGCTCTGCTGAAGTCCAGGGCATGGAGCTAGCTGGGCACCCTCATCACCACCCTGAGGATCTCAAACTCCACCACTTCATAGTCATGGCAGCCCAGGCTGCCCTGGAGCTTCACATTCCCCACCAGATCCTACTTGTTGGTGAGAACAATATCCAGAATAGAACCTCTCCTTGTTGGCTCCTCTATGACTTGGAGGAGCTACCATCAATGCATTCCAGGAATCTCCTGGATTGCTTATGCTCTGTTGTGTTGTCTTTCCAACAGATATCAGAGTGGATGAAGTCCCCCATGAGCAGCAGGACTTCTGAATGTGAGAACGCCCACAGAGGACCTCATGTGCTTCCTGGCCTGGCAGCTGTAGCAGACCCCACTACAATGTGACCTCTTCCCTGCCCTCCCTTTTATCCTGACCCACAGGCTCTCAGCTGGCTCCTCTTTCCCCCAGACTTTGCTCCATGCACTCCAGCTGGTCACTGACACAGAGGGTAACACTGTCCCTTCATCTCTCCTGCCTCTCCTTCCGAAAGAGCTGTGTCCTTCCATTCCAGCACTGCAGTCACAGGAGACATCCCAGGGCATAAATCACAGCCCTGCAGGTGTGCACACGTCCCTAATTCCTCTTGTTTATCCCCCATGCCGTGTGCGCTTGCACAGGGGCTGTGAAGTTGGGTCCCCAGTAAAACCAACTGGCTGGAGTGTCTGGGATTCCTTTGTGCTGCCCTTCAGGTGCTCTCCAGCTGACCTGTGATTCCACTCTGGGCATCTCTTGTTGTCCTTAGCACCAGACTGGTAGGACTGGTAAGGTCTGAGGTTTCCCTCCCCTGGCACCTTTACTTTAAAACTCACTTCACCAGCTGGACAAGCCCCTGAGCAAAGATACTCTTCCCTTTCTCTGACAGATGGACCCCAACCTGGACCCCATCCAGGTTTCTCGTAGAGGGACCCATGGTCTAAGCAGCTGACCCCTGGCTGTGGCCCCAGTCCTGCAACCATTTGTTTTGTCACCAAGTTCGAATGGCCCTTTTAAACTCCTTCCCTTTGACCAGGAGAATTGATGAAAAAATAACTCCTCCCCAGAGCGCCTCACTCTCCCAGGGCTCTGAGTCCATCTTGATACTCTTGTTACAGCATTAACTTGATACCTCTGTTACTCATTCTGTTACAGAAGCCTTTCATGAAGGCATCCTGAAGGCTTCAATATGCAAGGTGATCTCAAAAACTATGAAAAACTAAAGTGAAGAGCAAATAATTGTCAGACAAGCACGTGGACAGATGGAGTTCACCTGCCTGAAATCAGTGCTGCTGCTCCAGTCAAAAGAAGAGGTAAGTGATTGTCATTATAGGCACAGGGCAAATACATAGAGAATATTTGTTGATATTTATTTTTCCTCTTTACTTTTTTCAGCTTAGATCTGCTCAGTTGAATTCCTCAGTTAGGTTGATACAGCAGTAATTCAGATTTTTTTTCTGGGAACTTGTTACAGGTACTGTCCGTGCTCCTCACTGACAAGGCAAATGCAATAAACTCAACCTACTACTTAAGTGGTGGTTAGCTCAGGTGCTAGATGGGGCAGGATACAAAGAAGCCCCCAGAATATTACAGAGTATTTCAGCACTAGTCCCTTTCACAGAGTTAAGGTTTTTAGACTGAAGATCCAAAGACAGACTTTGTGCTCTGAATTACTCTGTTTACCCAAGTGACCACATTTTGCTGCTTGACAACCTGTGGGGCAAAGTTCTAGCTCACTTCCCTTTTTGCTCAAGCATGAAGTGCATGATGTACATGCAGGCCTGGAAATGTGTTCAGCTGATCTGTGACTTCCCTGTCACAAGATACGCTAGGACCAAAATGCCCAGTGATACTCAGACGAGACCAAAGTTTTCCTGTGTCCTTGGTGAGGTGCTCAATCTGCGTGGTTGTACAGGAGATGAGAGGTGCTGGTGGCCTGTACTTTGCCAGGCTAATTACCAACGATAATTACCAATAAATAAACCCTTCACATACCAAAGTCCAAGCCACACTGTGAATAACTGGTTACAGCAAAATACCGCTATGGGCTAATTTTTATATAACTGTCCACTATGGGTACATGTTCATACAGCTTCCAAACTGTCTTTCAAAGTAAGCTAAACCACTCAGACGTGTGGCAGCACATTCACCTGGAAACCCTCTCAAGACCCACACAAAGTTGTGTCTGAATTTCAGTTACAACCAAAGGAACTGATGTAATGCTGCAATTCCTGCGTCCCCTTGGCTAGGCAGTGATGTGTGCAGCCACGTCATTAGAAAGACAGGACTTGTCATTAAAGCCTTTGTGCTCCCTTTTTCCTCTAAGCCCTACGTTAGAAGGCAGCAAGAATAACCAATGAGCTGCGCTTTAGGCCAGTAAGCCCAGAATCCTTCTACATAATAATTCAACTAAATATTCATCATTATCTATTTTGCCATTCAGTCTTTTGTGTAACTGCATGTATTTCTCCAGAATACTCAATAAAGCATTCTTAATTATACAGGCTTCCCTGTATATTTCTAACTGAACTACTACTTACAGAATTTCTTTTTAACCTGTGGGTCATGTTCTTTGAAATGAATCTGAACTTTAACCTGTTACCTGCTGAGCTATCTTCTATTACCCAACAAGTTTTTGTGCAGAAAATGCAGTGATTTATGTACTATGATACAACCCACTTCTTAGTTACACATAAAATCTTGTGAAATCTTTTCTGGGAAGACTGACATTTTCCTGGCTTCACTCAGTTTAAAGGTATACACATGAAATAAAAATAAAATAATCTTGCTTTGTTATATGGCATAAAGACAAAGGGTTTTTTAAAATGTTGTGGTTGGGCTATAGCTTGTCATGTTATTTTGCCATTAAATGTTTCAAAGATGTGATGTTTTTCATAAAGGCCAAACTCCTGCACACCCATAGTTATGCAAGAGTATAATCTTTCCAGATTAATTGGAAAGTATCCAGCACTCATATTCAGAAAAAAATACAAAAATTCAGATCAGCCACATAGTGAAGGCTCATAAGTCAGAAACATTAAGATAACAACAATCCAGTATTTGTTGTTTTCTAAAAATATCACTATTTTTGAGAAAAACTGCTTGAGGTGTGGCATTAGCAAACATGAAACCTTGCTCCATTTTTCTTCATGAAAGTATCAGAAATGTTTGAACTCTGCATTGGAAACAGATTGTGCAACCCATCTCCAGGACACAGAACCTAGTTTTGAAGCATGAAGAAACAGGTTTTGAATCACCAGGGAAATGGTACTGAAATATCTCTAGGTAAGTACAGGTGGGGAAACATTTCATCATGTTCCATTAACTCACAGGTCCAGCTGTTTGTGGCACGTGCGGCAGCAGTCGTAAGAAAACCTTTTTTCCATGTTTATTTACACAATACCTGTGGCCTGCCATGACAGTCATATCAAGGCAGCATCTACTGGATGCAGAGGAAAAACTGCAGAAAAAGCACAAGCACCATAAAACTTTGCCCACATATTTCCCAGGCTGCAGCAAGCAGCAGGTTAGAAACATTCCAATCTTGCCATCGTGTTCAGGACACAATTGATAATCACCAGGAAACACATCTAAAGATATGCATGGGTGTAAGCCTGTGCTGGCAACATCGAGTGGTGCTGCATCCACACAAGGCACATCAATAGGTCTCATAAATCTTGATTACAGTGGAAATAAAGAGTAATTTTACATCCATGTGGGCTGGTTGGCAATCCACCAACAGGCTTCATGCACTTCTTTGTGTCCCACCCACGCAACAGTCACCAGTTCAGCTGTTCTCCTACTCTGGGGACAGAGTCCCCTCCTCTGGGCGATGAGGAGCCTGCTGCTGTGGGTACTTGTGTCAGCACATGCCACACACAAAGCACTAGGTGGCCCTTGCAGTCTGTCCCTGTGCCCTGCACACTCATCATGTTTATCACTAGACCCAGTGGTTGGCCTGGTACAAGTGTCTTCCAGCACGACAGGAGGATGCTGGAGGTGCTGCTGCTCACAGAGAGATACCATAGCATGGCAGAAGGGCATTACCGTGGTCGTGGCTAGATGTGGCCAGAGGTTCCCAAAGGCATACAGTGTCCCATAAGGACCAGGGGTTCAAAGAGGTTCTACAAATGGGTTAAAAAAGAAGCATTAAAATTTTCTTTGGCTCATACAATACTGGCTGAAGGGATCGAAGGGAGCCTGGCTCTAATGATTTGCTGTGGGTAGGCTCTCCAGGAGTGGGAATGAGGGCTCTCTGCAGTGGAAAGAGTGTTTCCAGCTGCTCCACCTGAACCTGTCAGATGGTGAGGGATGGGTCCCTGGCTGGCAGTTCCACCCCACTGCTCTGGCTGGGGAGTGGCTCCTTCATATCATTCTTGGTTGACTTCATGGCAGCCCTTGCACAATCCCTGGAACTACTGCCAGGCATCTCTGTTATGCGAACACCCTCAGAGCTCTTATGTACTCAGTTTGAAACAGACTTCAAAGATGCACTGTTTCTAGTCTTCAAAAGAAAGTTCTACTGCCCCCAGAGGGGAAGCATTCCCTGGCTTCCTTCTTCCCAGCTTTCCCTTTCCTCCACCGCACTGCTTTTTTCTTCACTGAAGTGCAGCTGCCCTTGCAGCCTCCAAGCCTTTAACCTCAACCCATTGACGTGAGATAGGAGTAATGTTTCCTCCTTGCCCACTCACTTCCCCCAGGGCAGGGCCTTAGGCAGAGCAGCAGGGTGCATTGGAAGGTATCTTTGCTCAGGAGCCCTGCAGAAGGACACCCTGAGATTGCTGCTGGCCTCAGCCCTGCTCTTTCACTGGGGCCAGAAGGATGAGGTGTTTGGGGAAGTCAGGCTGGCAGCTCTGCTTGCAATAAAGAACAAATGTTTAAGCTGGAACAGATCAGAGGAACTAACCTGTTTTCTCAACCAAGCCAATTCTCACCCTTTCAATCACAAATCTCCTAAGAGCTGCAATCCCCCTGTCCTGGGAGCTCCAGTTTTGTGGAAGTAAGTAAAGAAGAAATATACACTGACTTTTTTTAAAAAAATAAAATAAATAAAAAGGAACCTATTTCTAGTTTCACAGCCAAAGAATAAAGCCTGAAAATATGAACCAGAGGCAAGGCCAAATGCAAAGCAGTGCTGTGGGTGTGTGTGCTGGATAGGTACTGCCTGTTCTGTGTGGCAGCTCCCTGTTCTGGGACCTTCACCAGCACTCACCTCTTGAGAAGGTGCTCGTGCTCAAAACTCAGTGAATAAACAGAAGCAGAAGCAGAAGCACAAGAGGAAAAAAACCAAAATTCCGAAATTTCCTATTTCCAAAATATATGACTTCCCCTTATTTCACCTTGGAAGGACAGTGTTGGGAGCATGTCCCTCTGTCTCTTGTCTTCAAACTCTGTGGTCTGTCGACAGACAGTGTCAGTGATCCCTGCAGTGGAAGCCTGTCTGAAAGGGAGCTCTGACAGTCTCAGTTCTGCTCTCTCTGGAAGCTTTTCTGGGCTCTCCTCTTCAAAGTGCAGGAGGGACACATCATCTGCCTGCTGGATCAGAGGAAGAGTGTATGAGATTTAATTAAGATGATTTTGCCCTCCAGTCAGGCTGTTTAAAAATTAATTTTAGTTCTCCTACCCCTTCCATTAAACTCATAAGCTAGAGGGAGCAATGTACCCTGAAATACTGATTCTGCCTCTCAGATGGCAGTGACCTACATTTGTGGGTGCTCATCCACAAGCTGATGCCCAGGACTGTTGCTGTCCCACCACTCTGCAGACTGGAGGAATGATCAAGGTACTGGTTTGGATTAGAGGCAGAGTTTGACATTAATCCTTTAATTTCTTTTAAATGCACCATGATTCATTATCTCAGGCAGGATCCCATATCAGGTGCATTAGGAAAGCTTTGTGAGAGGCAAGCTGAGGTTGTTTGATCAAAGCCATGCCCTAGGCAACATGAGAGTTCTTCCCAGCCTACTACAGCTCGTTTCTGTAAAGGCAGGCAGTCCTGGTTTGAGTGCTGGAATTGACTGGAAGGAAACTTAGATGTGTTTAATTTTTTTTCCCAATATTTTTTTCCCCTCAGCTTATCAGTCATGTCAGTCCTACTCAACAAGGAATAACTAAAGGCCAAATTCAATTCATCTTTGATTTGCACCTGCAAAGCTTACATCATCCTCACTGCAGGCTTCCTAAGTGTGGCAGACGAATATTCAGCTAGGAAAATGTCAGCCTGGAAGAGATAAAGTCATGGAACTCTTGGGAAATGCCATGGTTACAGAGCCCTGCCCACAGCAGTGCTGCTCCAATTAAGTAACAAGGGTGCAAACAGTGGGGAAAAGAATCTGGGAAGGAATTTAGGATTCCTGAATAATTTTGAATTCAAATCTCACCAATTAAATACGACATGGTGTATTGCATAGTCAGTCACTCCCAAGAGCTACTAAGCACCTTAAAATTATATTCATATAAAAAAGAACTGTTAAGTGCCTTTACAATGTTAGGGGTCATGAATACAGTCACTATTTTATGTGTTGTGCCTGAAAGTAATGGCAATTTCTTAGCTCATTAATGGCAAAAGGAGTTGTACATGTCATCACTGGAACTCACTCACTATCAATAATCTTTACAGGAAATTACTGTGAAGGAAGCAAGCCAGGATTGGGAACAAACCTTGGCTATGGTATGTTGATACGAGTCTGCAAATTCAGCAGTAACACGGGTTCTTTCAAGTTCCTCTCTAATAATCTAATCAGTGTTATTAGGGAAACCTTTTCAGAACAGCTGAGTGACTACTGACTGGTGACTCCAAGCCTTATGGTTCAAACGTTTGCTTTGTTTAGTTTTCCTGACATGCTCCGAGTTTCACCAGCAATGAATTTGGCTCCAATGCTCAACACGGTGCTCAACTCAGCATCACTTTTCTGCCAGAAGCCCACTAGACTGGAGTTCTAGCAGCAGTTTCCAAACAGCATTCCTGAGGTTTAGCATTACACGTGGAACTGGAAACCTGAGCCTCTAAGACTGCACAAAAGCTCATGTATTTGTGCCTGAATCTGGTGCTCAGCCAGCTGCAGGACCATCCTAATGAGTTAAAAGGAGCAAGACATAGAAGATGAAGAGCTCTCCCAGGTCTGGAGTATTCCTGAATGATCGTGGAGGGCATTTATTGCAAAACTCTCAGCCCATCAGCTCTCCACAGCACGCAGCAGAGTTCTTACCTGAGCCACTGTGGGTGAGGACTCATCTTCAAGGGCAACAAAGCAAATAGTTTCTGCTCACACACGCCTCATTCTTCAGGAGAGCATGTAGCCGTGCCTCTTCTGCCTCTACCCACAAGAAATCAAAAAAACCATTGAAAAGACTGTGACAGTCAGATAGGATTAAAGCACAAACCCAGACAGATTATAACCAGTGTAAGACCTGTTTGGGCAGGTGGGTGCAGACAGCCGAGGTCTTCTGGCCATGCTCTGGGCTGGCGTGGCAGGAACCTGCTCAGAGAGGGAGGCAGCCCAGCACTACCTTTCATGCAGCCCAGCATCATGTTCTGCCTGGCACAGAAGAGCAGAGCAGCTCCTGAGGGAAGAAGTGAGTGCCTTTCAGGGTGGGCAACGCTGACTAAAAGTGCTTTCATGGGTGCTGGGGAAGGGCAGCTCAGGTCTGTCTGTACTTGCTCCCAACAAACTCGGGAAAAGAGCTGAAGAGACTTGTCCTTCACAGCTCCAGGTCTTCAGTCCTTTCCTCCCAAGCTCACAGTAGCTCTTCTGTGCAGCAGAGCTCAGCAGGGTGGCTGCATTTTCCATGAAAGCACAGGGTGCTGCAGTCCTGTTGACTCCAGCAGCACAGGAGTTGCCGCTGTCGTGCTGGCCAGGAGGGACTGGTTTGGCACCATTTAACACAAGCCATAGATGCCATCAAACAACACCCTGTGCCAAACAGGCACTTTCTGCTGGAGTAAAACCTGTCCTGGCTTCATTAGAGTCTGAATTTGTCTACTTCCAGCTTCTGCATCTCATTTATGTCTCTTGCAGCAGCATAGGGCTCTGACTTAGCAAAGTAAACACACATCTTCAAGCACAGCTTTAAACAAACTGGGCCAAAACTCTTTGAACATGGCCTTACACTCACAGCAGGCTAGGCAGGTATTTGGTGATACAGCCCTAAACTATGTCCTAGGTAAGAACATGTTTGTGCCCACCCAGTTTGTCTTTAAGGCACCCCTGAGAACTCCAGACTCCCCTGGAAATTTGGACAGGCAAAATAGGAGTGAAAGTCAAGAGAGTGAGAAGACTTTTCAGGAAATAATCCTTTCTTGGAGGGGAAGCAGTTGGAAAGGTTGGGGTCCATGCTGGTGCAGTAAGCTCTGGTGGATTAAAGGGACTCAGAGGGGCAGAGGAGCACCTTGATGGTGGCCCAGCCCTCACCAGCACAGCTCCATCCTTGTCCAGGGTCAGGGCAGGGGAGGGGATCTCAGGAAACTGACAGTGCCAGATCAGATCGATCAGGGGAACATCTATGAGGCTCAATTTATAGAAACAGACATTTTTTAATACCTTTAAAACTGATGTTGCCACTGTTTGGTTTTTTTCCTGGTTGTTAATTAAATCCTCAACCAGACAGAAGAAGTTTTCAGTCCATGACTTGAAAGAGAATTTGAACCTCCCTTCAGAAGTCCCTGGAAAGCAGTCCTTACAAAGGAAGTGCAGTCATTCTCCCAGGCCGGATTACCTTGCCTCTGCTTTCATCTTGGCATGAAATACATTAATCAGTCTTTTTTTCACCCATAATAATTTAAGTAAGAGTCTAATAAACAGATCTCATCCTCTGATGCTCAGCAATGAGCCACATAGCACATACATAAGGGAACATCAGACAGGAATTGAATTCTCTGTAACATGATTACAGTATAAAAATAGGCCAGCAAGAGACTGCAACAGCACCTCCTTGTATGCTCATTTTGCACTAGCAAGGATATGGGGATTTTCAGAATTTTGCTTCTGTGGCTGCCATTTCATACAGCTTATAAAGGGATTTTGGTTGAATAGCAGAGCTCAGACAAGGCATGTTGTAATTTAAGAATATAGATTATATAAGATTATATGTATGGGTTACATAGAAATACTCCAAAGGACGCTATAAAAGGCAATTGTGTGCTTCTGATGAAAATTGTGGGCTAGGATTAAAAGAGTGTTATTTGTTTTTCACAAGTATGAGCTGTGTAAGTTTTAAACCAACCTGGCTTTGCAGGTTTAAAGTGATGCTGGGAAGTGTTTGCTCAGTGTGGGGATGTCCTGTTCCTGTGAGTGTACATCTAGCAGAGCCCAGCTTTACCACTACCGGTTGTTGCACCTTCGTACCTTGCATTAGTACCTTGCATTAGTACCTTGCCAGCTGCTGCATTTTAGTTGTGCAGACATTATTCCTTAAGATTTTCCTCAAAGTGTTTGTATCTATAAAAAAAGCAGATGTATTAGACAACACCCAGCATCCCACTCCCTCTCTTCCAGCACTTGCCATCAAAGGCACTGGCCCTGGATGTCTCAGCGCTGTGCTCATCCCAGTGGGGACAGAAGGTGAGACAAAAGGGTGGGAAGGAAGACTTAGTGCAACCCATACAATAAAGATAGAGATCTCCAAACACACCAGCACAGCAAACACCAACTGATAGAGAAGTATCTCATAAACTTGATGTATTTATAGCACACTGTGGTTATGATTGAGGAGAAGAATATTTTAACAGAACTCAGAATATTGGAATTACTGAATGCAATTTTTTTGGTTGCTCTAAATATTAAATAGATTGGGCTTGCTTCAATATCACATCATTTAAGGTAAGCATAATTTCTAATGCTCAAAGACCGAAGTGTTTATGAAAAGCATTATTAATTTGATCTATTCGAAATGAAACTCTAAAACCCAACAAATATGAACTCTCTTTCAAAGACATTTCAACCTAAATAACTTTTATGACAATTTTTTTTCATGCTAGAGTTGATCAATAAATGAGTGGATTTGGGTTTTTGTTTGTGTTATCCTAGAAATGCTGTGGTTTTGTATGTCTTGTGACAAGAGAAGAAAACTGATGTACTATTGCACAATTAATTTATTTCCTAGATAGAAAAAACACTGGTTTTCACCAGTATCTGGCTCCTCCCATGGGCTCTCCTGGACTGTTTTTTTCCATACCTCATCCCAGCTTTGTGTCTAACTGGGAGCCCAGCCCCAGGACCCAGCTGGCTGCTCAGCCCTGCATCAGCCACCGTCACAATCTCTTTCTCCCTTTTTTAATTACCTGTTTAAAACCAGATTGTTCAGACACATCAGACTTGCATTGAGTGCAGTGTTTTGGAAAAGTCAATGTTACCCTCTCAGAGATGGTATTACTAACATTAGGTTAAAGACACTAAGTTAACACAAAGCAGGTGCAACAAAACAAGCTATAATCAGAAATAAGCCATAGACAGACAGCATTAAGATGTTTTTCCAGATATTCCCCACCTAAGTGAAAATTTCACCTGTTGGAAGTCCTTGAGCACGTTTTCTCTGAATACTTCCTGAGTCCTTTTAGCTCCTATGATGCAAGTCCTGCTGCTCCCTCTCTTCTGGGAGTACCTCACCCTTGGGCAGAGAGCTATGGCACTTCATATCAAACCCATGGCACCAGTCCTCCTGATCAGAGAGCAGGAATGCCCTCCAAGGATTGGACACCAAAGCATTTCTTGTCAAAAAAAGGTGAAACTGAAGTGCAACCTCAGTTTTCAGCTCACCTTCTCCAGTACCATAAAGCCTGGTCTGATGCATGAATCCCAGCCTGATCCTACAGCCTGCCCAGAAACACCCAAAAATTAATTTCTCATTGCTCATGTCCTGGACTTCACTCTTCTGCCAGCACTCTCCCTCTGAGTGGGTGCAGGGACTGGAAGGGAGACACAGGGGACCAGACTCCAGTCATCCATAAGAATCTAGTTGTCAAGTGACCACCATCTCCACTGGCTCCCCAGCTGCACAATCCAGGTCCTGCACCACACAGTACCTCACCACCCCCTGCCACACAGCTGGAAAAGGGCTGGACACAAGCCAGCTCTGTGTCAAGGCAGCTAAAGAGCCAACCATTGCCCTCATACTCCCTAAGAAAAAACTCTCTCCTCTGCTAGGCCAAAGTGAGCACTTGTTTATTGGTATTTCTGACATTGATGCTCTGTGCACAATTTTATCTTACGACAACCCCAACAGCAACCTTTGGGAGGGGTGCTGCTGAGGCACCTGACATTGCACTGCTGACACAGTCCTCTGGCTCACTGCTTGGTGCAGTCCCCCAGCAGAAAGCCCCAGCAAGGGGTGGCAGCTCTTGTCACCTTCCTGCCATCAATCAGGTACACACTGAAGTGGGTGGCACGAGAGATGAGAAACCTCACCACAGCCTTTGACGCCAGCCTGACCTAGGAATTAAATACTTGTTTTAACCTGAAAACACAGCATCCACCCCAAGCTTTCCTGCTCCATCACAGAAATGAGGGTTGGGAAAGGACACTCAGAGCACATGCAGGCAGGTCCTGACTGCTTTGTGAATGACTCATAAGGAAGACTGTAAACTGAAAGTAAATGCAACATGTTTTATTTGAGGTTGGAATAAATTACAACTGTAAAGCATATTTTATTGCTTTATAAATTGTCCGCTCTTAAAAGGCATTAATATCAAACATAAACAAAACAAAGACACATTTGATTAACAGTTCAGCTCTCCTAAGCTTCATTAACAGCTCAGTAGGGGGATTTCTTTATATGATTGGCTCAGAAATTTGACTTTGACATGCATTTTCACAATTCATAAGTTTGAGTGGACTGCAGATGTGTTCACTTGCTTTAAGATATAATTTTCTCTAAAATATCCCATTTAATACCCAGTCCTTCATTCCCTCCTCAAATATAAATCCCATTGCTTTTGAAAAATTCCTTAAAAGATGTGTGGAGCTTTCTGTCCCTGCAGAAGGAGGACTTCCAAGTCCAAACCAGGAATGAGTCTGGCCCTCAAATTAAGTGAAAAAAAACCTCTTCCCAGGTTAAAATACTGAAATCCCATGCACAAAAAATATGTCCTTCCATTCTGAGGATTCTTGCTAAAACTCTTTGCATTTTCTGAACAAACTGATGTGGAGAATTCATATTTATGTCATACAGATACCACCTGCCTGAGGTAGGTATGAATTTTGCTAATCGCCTGTACTCCTCTAGGTGCAAACAGACCCAGGCAATCCAGTCTGCCCAGAGCCCTGGGGGCGAGAGGGTGCTCACAGGGCTGGGTGTGCTTAGCACTGGGCAGCACCCAGCCCTGAATGCACAGACACTGTGACAGGGTCTGGCTAGCTCCAGATAGGTATGACAGGCAGAAAGGAGGCCAAAAAGTCACTCCCTCAGCCTCTTGGGGAGTCACAACTCCTGAACATCAAAAAGGGAATGAATATCCATAAGCAGCTCTCATTGCACCACAAAAATCTTCCACCAAGGTATCCTGTCCCACTTTGACCCCCTTGCACTGCCAGGGCCATGTGCTCTCCACGCCATGGCACCAGAACCGTGTCTCCCTGAGCTGTTCCTGAGCAGGGAGCATGCACCTCTGCTAGGCTGGGCCTGAATGAGCATAAAATGAGCTGGACTATGCCCTGTAAAACTCTACAGAAACAGAAACAGAGACTCCAGTCTCAATTAGCCCTTGCAACAACAGAGAAAGTTTGCAGAAAATATCTCCAGGGCAGCTTTTCTTCCTGCCAAAAAACTAACTTGAAAAATAACGAGCCACTAGTACAGAAATGCCTTCTAAAACCAACTCAGTATCACTCAGAAATTTCCTGTTTAGAGAAATGTTTCTTCTCATAGCAGCTTGTAATGTTCTTGCCATGCCTACAGGAATGTGAATAGCTGAGTGAGATGCTAGGGTATTTTACACTATACAGCTGAATGGGAATGGTTGTCTATTTCTGGATCCAAGAAATATATGTTAAACTTCAAAGAAAATACTATTAGATTGATCCTGGTGTGATTTCAGTTTTCATCAAAATTTCATCAGTAACATATATAAATTTTGTATGTTTTATGCATAATTTCATTAAAACACCAGCAAACAAACTTTCTTCTACTAAAAACGGTTTCTTCAGAAGAGATTTGTTTTGTGCCATGAGGGATAACCAGCTTTGATCCCTGTAAGGCAGAGATACAGCAGAATTCAGGCACTGCACTTGCCCATTATGGCTCCCAGCAAGTCATAGGACAGGGGCAGAGCTTTGGTGGGATATCTGGAGCTGTGCCAGACTGGGCCAATTCTTCGCGACTTTTCAGTATCCCACTCATTCAGGGAGTGGACAACCCTGGTTTAGTTCCAAGCCACATGTTAAAGTGCTTAATGGAGGGGTGGAGAACAGCAATGCCTCTTCTTCCACCTCAGGACCTGGCTTGGGAAAGGCTTGTGGAAAGGTGGCTTTCCTTGTGCTAGCAGGGTGCACTGCAGCTGGGACAAGGGCATGTGCATGGTGTGCCCGGATTCATCACATCTTAGAGAAACATCACTCAGAAACCTGCAAGTTTTTACACTCATCAGTCATCTTGGTTATGCTCACTGAGAACAGATTCTTGGCTGACTTCTTCTTTCCTTAGCAGTTCTGAATTTTGCTTTGAAGATGAGATGGGGGAAAGCTCGCCTTCAGGGAGAGGGACAAGCAGAGACATTTGCAAATTGAAATGCATGCACATGTCGGCCACCCCAGCAGTGACCTCCAGTCTGTGTTTCACAACACAACATCTTATTATCTTGAACCTTCATTTTTCAGCCTTTTCAAAGGTTCCTAGGAGCATTCCTTTTTATATCAGTGAGATGTCTCAGGGGGATCTACAGACAAAACTAATGAAAGGAACAAACTGTTATCACCAGGGTAAGTTACAGGGTTACATTCAAGCCACAGACTCTGGAGGGAGCAGGCTTACTCCATTTTCTGGTGCAAATGCTATACTAAGCAGCAAGCTGAGCACACTAAGAAGAAATATGGGCTAATTGTTAGTGTACTAGACTGGGATTTGGCAGATGGAATTAATTCACCTTCCTCTTGTTCTTGAGGTAATCAGAAAAAGGAAAGAGTTTATATTAACTACAGGGTGCTCAAACATTTCCAGGTCAGCAAATACCCTTAAAATATTTCTCCTCTCCAAACAGCTCTTAGCAGCTTATGCACTATCTCTCTCAGACTAAGAACAACAGACAGAAATCTTCTAAGGAATCACTTTTCTGGGGGGAAAAAAGAACCAACAAACTTCAGGATTGCTACATCTTGGCTAAGGCTCATTTACCCATCTGCAAAGCCTCTTACCCCTCCTGATCTTCACTCCTGAACCGCTCCTTTGCTGTGCACTTGCAGCCAGAGAGAACAGGAGCTTCTAAATACATTCACATCTTTATTTCTAATTCTCCAGCTTTTGCATCCAGCAGAGCACTGAGGCCAGCACTGCCTCAGGCAGCTCTGTTAAAGCACCTTCTGACTGATTGGGGACCACATTCCTACTGAACTGAACAGCTGATGGGACAATCAGTGAGTGCATCTGAAAGCAAGGCTGTTAACCAGTGCATTTGCTCATGGGGAGAGCAGTGTTCAGCCACTCCACCAAAATATGGCAGGCATATTAATTAGTGGTTACCAAATGCTCTGACTTTTCACAGACCTTTTTAAGTGCTGAGCATTTCAATTGGCAGGACAGCCATGCCTGAGAATTCAGCATATTGTTAGAAACTGACATTTCCTTCTCCTACAGTCCTTCCCATCACAAAGTGTCTCATGGAACAAACAAATGTCTATATTGTGATTATGCCAATGGAGGAACTGGGTCAGACATGGATGCCAGCTGGATCAGACCCATAGAGCAGATAAATGATTTAGTCAAGCGAAAACTAAGTCACTTGATGCCAGGCCCAGTGCTCCATCTACACCACCAGAGGTTAGCAAAAAAGGGACATAAATAATCCCCCAAAGGAACTGATGTATCATGAAGGGCAAAGAGCCTCTGAAGCTATGTGTAATGGCATAAAGCACAAGTATATCACATATTTAGCTCTGTCCCTGCTTCTCTATCATAAGAGCAGTAGGTTGCTCAGACAGTTGTCTTCTGGTCAGCCTATTACATTATTTCCTATGGAAATGCAGGTAAAGGCATGTATACTATTCAGTAGTAGAACAGAAGTCTTGTTTTACATGGGCTGAGAGAATGTTTCTTATACCCAAATGAGATTTCTGCATGCATTTGCACACTCACCCAGACACTGCCCCTGCCGTGCTCCATGCCTGAGTGTCATGCCCGGTTGCTCTGCGTAGCAGGCATGTCATACGCACACAGTGACCCCTGACAAGAGCATTTTCTGCAGGCCAAGTCTCAGGCAAAAATTCACCTATAAAACCTAAGTGTGTTGGTCATTTCTTGCAGTGAATTGGGCTTTCACTAGGAATTAACATAAGCTGTAATGACTAATCTTATACTCTGTGCAATTGCTTATTTTCTTTTCACAGGTCAACCACTTTCCTCCTTAATACTAAAACACTAAAGTCTTACATAGCATTCAGAGCATTATTTTCTGCTGGCTGTGTTTTGCTATGCTCAAAGCCTCTGTCACAATGCATGCAAAGGATAATGGCTGAACTTGTAATGCTTTTAACTAAAAAAATACTTTTAAAAACATAAACCATAAATTATTTATTCCTCTTTGTCCATTGTTTTAAGCACTGAATCTTCTCCCAGGATTTTACACAGTTCATTCAGTCTCTGCTGCATTTTAGGAATTCCTGCAAGCTGGGATTCCAGTCTCTGTTTTTCCTCACTCAATGATAAACGGATAGCAGTGTCCAACTGCTCAAAACGCCAGCCGCCTTGTCCGTCAAACTGCAGCAAGTGAGTGTGGTACTTCCTGCAGCAGAAATCAAAGCATTAGTGATGGCTCAGGGAACAGATGGTTCATTTTTGCATGCAAATTTGGATGTATGTGTCTCTTTTCAAAGGTGCCTCTCAGGAGTTTGAGAGTTGTCCAGTTCTGGATCACTGGGTAAGAATTTTTTTCAATGCCTCTACATCCCAGGACACTCCTTCCTGAGGGATTTGGGTATTTCAAAGCCTGTCACCAGGACTGCCCCAGGCCAATAGTGAAATTCGGCGGGTGTCAGCTGGAAGCAACAGCAGTGGTGTGGGCTCCCAGCCAGAGCAGTCATTGCCTCAGCAGCCCACATGGCTGGGCTGTGAGCCCCTCACCTGCAGGGATGCTGGTAGGAGTGGGCAGCAGGGCCATGGAAAGTCCACTCATCACCTAATGTCCCTGGCCAAGGTGGTGGCCTCTCTCTTACTGCCTCCCTCTTAGAAACATTGTGGCTATAGCTGCCTTCAACACAGCTCCATCAGATGCCTTTTTCCCCAGGGAGCTAAAACAGCAGCATCAGACAAGGTTTATTTCTCCCTCAGGAATCTAGTCCCAGTTTATTTTATTATCTGCCTTTCTGATAGATGTCTTACCTCCTTAGCAGCAAATACAGTAAGGCAGGCATGATGCACTTGATCCTACTGATAAAACTCAAGTTTGTTCAAATTACAACTCAGTTTGTTCCCCTGCATCTTATAAGGCTGGCTAAAGGTAACTTTATTCCTAAAGCATGGTTTGGTTTGCAAGGAGCCAAAATAAAAACGTTTGTGTAGGAGTCACAGATCTTTCAGTGACTATCAGGGTGTGTGCACTGAAAATATTTCAAGGTGTACATGTGGAGTTTGTCAAGACCTGACAAAACATTTTTCAGGAGGTGCCAGAGGAGAGTAGAGAGTTCCCTCAGAGCTGTTGGTATGACTGCGTCATTTATCACTATAAATTTTAGAAGGTAAAACACATCATAAAACACTGATTATAAATCTCATCCAGAGAATGTGACAGTTTTAATAAACTCAATGACTTATGACATGGGACTGAAAAGAGACTCATCTCCAGATTTATATTCACCATTTCTTGCATATTATCCTTTGTGATACCAGATGCTTAACCCATCCTTCTATTTTTCCCCCACCGAACCCCCAAAATATCAAGAAGCTAAATGCTGCAGATAGAGGACACAACTGAAATTAAAAAAACATACATAGTATTCCTATGGAAGAACAAAATACAGTTTAACCACTTGCCATGTTTCCCATCTTCTCCCTGCACTGGAAAGCTTCTCCAAGACATGTCATGTATCTTGTCACCTTTAGAGAATAACCTGGTGACACCTGTTGTGGCTGTGGTGTAGACTAATTAATTACCTCTCAGACATCTGCATATTAATAACTGAAACACGTTAAAAAAATAAGAGGGATAATAAATACCTTTCCAAGAATGAAAAAAATCCATGCTAAATTAGTGTAAAGTTTCATTGTGATAGACAACTTATCTTAGAAACTGCAGTAGATATTGACCAAACAACTGCTCCAGTATAAAGAATAAAAGCCAATCCACTGCTTGTCAGAAAACTAAAAGCAAGGACCATGATAAAGCCCTGAATATACTTACCAAAGAGAAGGTCTGTGTGTTATGGAAAGCAGGGATATCCCAGCAGCTTTTGCAGCTTGGAATATCTTTCCTTCAACATCAATGCTTACAGCACTCGTACATTCATCCAGCAAAGCGTATTTCGGCCTTCAAAAGCAGATAAAGAACATTACTCTTCTAGGTTTTGGACAGCATTCCTACGTACAAAGTTTAATTGAAAGAACAACAGGAAGTAGAGAGTTATTTTTGCCAGACAGTTGTCTCTTATTTACAGCTGGAAGCTAGCTAGCAACAGTGTAAAGTTTCCACGCATTATTCAGGTGCAAAGACAACTTCCAGGAAAAATGGGGTTTATTTCCTGGCCCATTTGAGCACATACTGATCTAACTTCTATGTCCTAGTCTGACCTAGTATTATTTTCTGCTCTCACCAAGTTATGCAGTCACTAAAGCTGACTTGAAGTTTCCTATCCACTGCTATGTAAAGACTGGGCTGCCTTTGTGTGCTTGGAGTCTCCAAAATGAAAAGGCTAACACAACAGTCCATCAAACTTCAGCAAAACTTGTAGGAGGGAAGATGTTTGTGCCTGAGATGTTAAAGAAAGAAGTATCTGAAAAACATAATGCTATGTTGCGAAAAGCAACATTAAGAAGCATTACCCAAACTAAAGGCAGAGCTTGTATGAATAAACAAGATTTATGCAGGTCCTATGCTAGACAGTGTTGCATACTGCATGCAGATTATAGGCTACTATGGCTCAAACTGTAACAGGAAACCTGCAAAACTCTTTCTCATTTTCAAATACTTCTTAAGGAACGAATCATAACACTTACTTGTGGTAAAACATCCGGGCCATGCCCATCCTTTGTTTTTCTCCTCCTGACAAGACATCTTTCCAATCCATGATGGCATCCCAGCCTTTTTAAAAAAATGTAAACAAAATGAGTCAGAACAGTATAAATTTATAATTATATAAAAGTGCTGCAGTTTCACTTGCAACATCTCTGCAATCTGTAACCAAAATCATAAAGAGCATTTCCATTGCAGAAGAGACAGCTCAGGGCTTCTGAATCACATCTTCTGAAATATCTCAATGCCTATCCACTGGCAATCAATTGGAAAAATGTCCCTTCTATCGTGACAATTTTGAAAGTGGAATTTAGACTTTTGGGTCATATAGATATTGTCAAAAAACTTTACTTACCATCTCTTTGAAAAAACCTCTTTGACCTGTATATAATCAGCAATTTTATTTTGTCGTATTTGTTTCATGGAACAATTCCCTAGTTTTTCTTGAGAGGCATGAATGGAAATTTAAAATCAAACTAAAATAAATAAAGTGTTATAAATAAAGAGCAGTGTCAGACTGCACTTATTACTGTAGGCATAGAAAACAGTCAGCAAACCCAACAGAAACACAGCTGCAGACACAGGGATGTATCAGTGTGCACAGACAGGCAGCAAAACTGCAATCACACAGAAGAATCTTCTCTAATCTTGTTTTTAAAAATAATTCATAACTGCTATAACATGGAGTATCCCTATTTAATATTCTGCATGGTCTCTAACGGATTTATTTCTTTATCACTTTCATGTACATGCAACAGGAGTGTGACCCATTTTATCTGTGATCTTACAGCAGACTGGTGCTCTGTGAGTACTTGGGCATGATTCATTCCTCCTACTGAAAACCTTAAGGTAACAAATTACCTTATTAAAAATACGTTTTCAGTCAAACAATCCAGATGGATAGAGTAGCAAAATAGATGAGTTTTCAAAAAAAAAGAGTGTGGATGTAGCAAATAATTTGATAAGACATTTTTCTCAACAGATCATCTATTTATGAGACAAGCAGCTGAGCAGGGCTGAGAGAAAGACAACATTTTTTCAGATCAGCCCCAGAAACACTGTAACTAAAAAGTTAATAACACAACCAATACCCCTATTTTGCCACTGCCAAACTTAAAATAAATATTTGCCAGGAAAGACTATAATAAGATAAAGCAAGGAGGGTGGGCTATGTTATTTCTGATACCTACACAAATTTGAGACAATGGGGCTTGTGAAGGTGCAGGAGGCTTGGTACTGCTCTGCCTGTGCTTGGTGTTATATCAGGGTTTGGCAGGACGGAACAAAACATCAGTGAAACACCTGACAAGGGGCTGTGTGACCAAAACCAGAAATTGATAATGACAGAGACTAAATTTCAAGAATTTGCTCTGCATAAAATTGGAAAATAAAATGTAATGATTTTTTAATAAATATTTATAAAGTTAGATTTAAAAACCAGGCATATGCGAGAAAGACATAACCTTTAGTGATGCTATAGTTTTTCCCTTTTTTCCTTCCATTCTTGTTTAAGGATGCCAGTGGCTACCCTCCCAGGTGTACCTACAGTGCTCTCTATCAGCAGGCTCCCAGCGAAGAAGGAGTTGTGTAGTGATTAACTGAATCATCATTTGGATATATTCTGGTAAAGGAAACAGATGCATACAGAGATTCACACAGGCTGCTTTTGCTGAGCAGTTCCAGTGCTGGGACCTCACAGAGAGCTGGAGTGCTGTTCCACCAACACCCTGAGCTTCCAAAAAGCACCGTAAAACACCTGGAGCGCTCCCTTTTGGCAAAGGGCTCTAGCAAGGGATGGGAACAGTTCTTCACAAAAGCCATAGAAACAACTCTGCTTCTGAAGAAAACATTCGAGCTGCTGCTTATGGTCTGTTATTTTTAAGCTGAGAATCCAGGACCTGGATCTGAGCTAGGGTGTGAGTGGGTGTGCATGTGCGCACATATGCCCGGGGAAGCAGTGCCTGTGTCCATACAGTTTGTTTCTGATCAGCTGGTTTACAAAGGCTTATTAAAAGACAAAAAGGGAATGAAATTCAAGAAGAAGCATCCTCTTGTCAGCAAAGTAATTCTATTATTTTCTCTAAAGGTGTAAGATTTAACCTCCTTTTACCAGGATACAATGGTCATCTCTGTGGTTGCTTCAGCTTACAATTCTAACTGAACATGACATGTGCATCTTGTCTCTTCCTGCCTAGCACCCTCCCTGAACTCTCCTATTTTCCACTTGGAATGCCTCAAACAACAGATAAGGAAGGATGCAATTTTATATTATCCCTTTAAAAAATTCTTTTCTAATGTCTAAATAATTTTGTCCAAACACTTAGGCATTGTAACTCACACTAAACTGACTTCCCCCTGTCTGTGAACAATAGTGCACCGACTTGTCTCCTGTTTCTTCCTGCTGACATGGCACAGGTCAGTGAAGGTACTTAGTGTTCTGGAAATATCAGCCAAGTCAGTGGCTTAGGTCACCCATAACTAGATCCTCTTCACAAATGAAGAAATGAAATGGCTCGCCCATGAATGCAGCACCAATCTCTCAGTAGGTGCAAACACAATCCTGGCTTTCAGAGTCCTGATTCCTTGCCCACCTTCTTGTTATGGCTTTTGCAGCCAGTAAGATAAAGAGGATGTTTAATGTGCTGGGGCACAGTAACAGCATCAGAAATACAGCTGCCAGCAAAAACTACTGACAGCCTCAGGACAGCAGCATTTCATTTTCTTGCATGGCTTCTTTTATAATTCCTTTAATCTCAGTTTTCTGAAGGAAAATGCAAGCTGCATTTGGCAACAAAAAAATGGGTTACTCCTGGGATCTGTAGCCCTTCTATATCCTTCATCCCTGTGAATCCTTGCATTTTCATGCAAGACTGAGTATTCAGCTGCCATGAAAAGATAAGCTTAAAAGTTCCTTTTTCAGATCTACATTCCAATGCACCTTATCAGACATGGACTGAAGGACAGAAGAAAGGCTAACACAGCAGACCACAGCCCAAGAGTCCACCCCTGCTGAGTTTTAGGGCATGGAAGCCTCTTTCACAGCGTATGTAGAGATCCCAGTGCTTTGCAGGATGAATATGCAAGGGCAACCCGGAACTGAGCAAGGAACAAAGAGACCATCAATTGCATGAGCCCCAGCTCAGCATGACACTGTAGGGATTTGTGTCTCTGGATTTCAGAGCTACTGGAAAAGCTGGTAGAGCATTCCAGAGTTCCTGCTGGTACCAGTAACAGAAGCAAATCCACGGCTAAAGCGCTCAGATGAAATAATCTCAGAGAGAGGAAATGGGCTTGTCCGTCTGTTTATATGTGGCATAGCACAAAGGCTCCCTGGACAAGACCCAAAGATATGACAAGCGCGCAAAATAATGAGGAATAATTATAATCTGGGGTGCTGAGAAACCATATACAGGTTGAACTTGCTCAGTAATGTCATCAGCCCCAGCCGGACAGGTCCGGTCACGCGTGCACCGCGCAGCTACACCTCCTCAGGGCTCCTCACGTGACAGGCTGTCGGCAGCCCAGGGCTGCACCTCGGCTGACACTTGCTAAATATACACACATTTTCAAAGCAGCTCAGAAGGAACTACTTTAGGTATATGTACTGCATATCTCCATGCTTTTAGCCGTTTTTTCTGGACATGCCTTTTCATCACACATGCTGAATGCAACCCTCATTTTGTATGCCATTATGGTTCTAGTAGAGATAACAACTTTGCAGATGTTGATGGGGGCACCTTTCAGATAATAAAAAGGTAACTAACAAAACAGCATTCCTCTTAAATCCAATTGGTGAGAAAAACGTTGTGGGCTTCAGTGGGAAGGGAGCTCTGCCTCCAGCAGCAAAGGGGACTACTGCCAACAGCCACTGCACTGGGTTCTTCGAGGGCTTAGGCTCAGGAACATCCAAACAGTGGTGCTGGCGAGGGGGATTTTGGTTGTTTTGGTGGATTGGATGTATTCTGTTGATACCTCATGAAAAATGTTTCATGAGGGTAACATGGAAGGTAAACGCCAAACTGGGCTATTTATTTTTCTTACTTGTAACTGGGTCAAACCTTAATGCTAGAAAAAGAGAGGAATTTCTGTCATTGGCAGCAACAAAAACAACATCAGACATTAAACTTGGAATGTGGTGACCCTTGTACTGATGCAATGTGGAAGTAATTCAGCTAAAAACAATAATGTCACACCAGAACAAATAATTTGAGTCAAAGTTGTGCCCTTCTGGCTTTATCTGGCTTTTTCATAACTGCCCACAAGGAGCAGAACACAAAACTACAATGCATCAGGTCATACACACATGACATTCATGATCAATTAAAGCACAAGAGGTTTATATAGGATTTTTCATTATTTCAGAAAGAAAAAAGTTCCATTTTTAATAAAAACAATTTTAGTTTAAAAATATTATTTTAAGCAAAAGAATAAAATAAAAATTGGAATGAAAAAATGCTAGTCTATGTGTAAACAAATATTTCAACTGTTCACTTTCAGCAAGTATTTCTCTGTCTTGCTGGTTGAAAAAACCCCAGAACATGAGTCTTTGTCCCAGACCATGGGCAGCTTAAAAAAAATCTAAGCATATGAAATCCATGTAACGTGTCAAATCATATGTCACAGATTTCCTCTCTGCTCCTAACTTGGCACTTGTCTCCACAAATGCCCAAGAAGAAAAGGGAACAAGTAAGTATATTATGGTCCTAAAAACTTCCTGGTATGTGCTAATCTCTCTCCCTGTTTTCCGGCTTTGCCCACTTCTGTCACTTTAGATCACAAAGCACCTAAGACACGTTTTTCCCCAACATTTGTTTGTGCAAACTTTTGCACAGTGTGTCCTTATCATGAGCTTCAATATAGCACCAGTGAACATTAACAGGGTCCTCTAGACTTTGTAATCAATTGTGTGTGTTGTGCATGTGCAGTCAGACAGGCAGAAGAGCAAGAAAAGGGTCAGCAATAAATACTTTCTTTGGCACAGAAAGCAGTGCGAGACTGATCCAAACCCGGGATTTCAGCCTGGCAACACAGAACAGTGACTGTAGCCAAGGTATCTCGTGCATGGGGGGCAGGGACTGCCCCATCCCCAGCTACATGATCCAGCCGCAGGGTCAGAAACCACAACCATGAGCTCTCAGGGGCTGCCAAAGGTCACACATTGTGCGGTCCAACCACAAGTACCAGAACACATATATGCACACACTCCAGAGTGACTTCTTGCCACTGACAATTTAACTGCTCCTCCTTTTCCAGTTGCCCATTCCAACACTCCTGCTTGATCTTCTACAATCTGGGCACCTCACTTTGTGAAGTAAGTGACTCAGGAATACTAACAGGAATAGTTCTGTCAGTGTAGGAAGGAGAGGCCGCCTCTGCAATTGCTCTGGTCACTGAGTTTAGCTCTGCCCATTGTTTCTTGTGTTACAGGATCAGATCTGAATAATAACACGAATCAGAATGATGGCAGATTCTTATTTTCTATTGCAACAGTCATTATCACATTCTTAACAAAGAAGCATTAACCCATGGTGGAGAAGTACCTTGTACTTCTTGTCGGTATACAATTGCTGTTGTAAATGATTACTACTTCCCACTCTAAAATATGCAGAAAGGACTCAAGAGTGTCCATACATACTTTAAAAATAAAAGGCACCTTCTGTCTCTTTAACAGAACAACAGGCTGCCATCCAGGAAGAGGAATTTAAACATTGTATTGGGATTCCCGATGGCCGAAGCACTACTCTCTGTTGTCAATCATCCTGAGTCACTAAGCACACACATTACAAGGCAATGCACCCAAAGTACCTGATCAGAAACAGCACTTACAGCTGGCACAGAAAGGCAGGGTATATTCAGCACACCCCTTAAAGGGTTCTGAAGAGCCTTCTCCTTCTCTCTAAATGTTACCAACTTTGTCCTATGTCTGTTTTAAAAGCATAATGATGGGGAGGAAACTGAAGCTAGAGATTAGTGTCTGAAAGGAACAAAAGGATAAAAATTATTGCTGCGCTTGGGGAAAAAAAAGCCATGAAATGCTCCAGTTCCTTATATACAAAAGAAGCCTTTAGCATCTTGACATTTATAGTGCCAGTATATATATATATATATGTATGTATATATACACAGTCCCCTACTCTGAGACTGGACAATGCTGAGAACACATGGCAACTTAAACAGCAAGCAGTAGATGGCAACACTCTACTGCTAGCCAGTGTCGCTTGGTTATTTTTAACTTGCTCACTCTGGTGGTGTGGTCTCAGACGCTCCTTCTGGCACATACTCCTGCTGATCCCACAAACTAGGGAGGTGAAAACAGATCTGGATCTCTTCATTCACATGCTCTCAAGTTGATGTAGTCAGTGATGTTACAATGTTTTAAGAAGGGTTACAGTTTTTATGAAAATCAAGGAAGGTCAGTGATCCCACAATACCAGGAAAAGACTGGCCATCGCAAGAGAATGAGGATGTTCAGCTTGGGCATGATTTACTGGGGAGGGGAGGAGCATTCAGCTCTTCTCCCTCTGTTAGAATCAGCAGCAACAATCATGTGGCTGTGCAGCTCCCACAACCACAAAGGTCTGGATCCAGTCTTGCCAGTTCAGCTAGTAGAGGTCAGTCACACTAAGACACACATGTAAGGAATGGATTTTGACATGTTTCTTAAAAAATATGCAATTTACCTCCTTCTCTTTGAACTATGTGGTACAGATGAACCATATGCAGAATAGACTCCAGATCTTGATCTTGGTACCCTTTCTCATGCATGTCTTCCACCGAGTCTGGATAGATGACTTGATCTCGTAGTGTTCCAATGGACATGTAGGGCCTGAGGAACAATACAGGGAAACTGGTAATTTGAGTCTGGTTTCAAGTGATCATATCTTGCTGATGCTCTATGAAGAGAGTATAAGGCTTTAAACACTATGTTGCTAAAACTGGATTTATCCAGTGGGTGCATTGTGGGTGAACATTTGTCTAACCTTAAGGACAATGTATTGTTTCCATAGCAGCTGATTAGAGGGTAACAACAAGGGTAGTGTTAGCATAGAAACACAATAACAGATTAGGCAGAGTAAATATCCATTTCATAGCACATTTGGAGTGCTTTCACTTGGAATCAGTGGAGCTATCCTGCATTCAAGTTTGGTACCCTACGAGATTTAGAAAGTGATTTAAACACTCTCATGTTAAAATCAAGTTGTAAGAAAATCATTGCAGCTCAAACTGGTAAAGAACTCCATGGTGCAGCAGGAGACACACAAGTCAGACAGAAGAGCACTGAAAACCTTATTTTCCCTGAAAACTTTCTTTCTCTACTATTCTAGAATGAAGAATTGGGACTGGGCATAACTTAGCTGCCTCTAGAAGCCAGAGTACCACTTCTGAATTGCAAAGTAGCACACATTAAAGGGGCTGGTTACCTTAAACCTCCCAGCATCAGCCTCCTTTGCCAAGTACAAGGCTGTGCTGTATGTGAAGCAGCTTCTTGATCACCATATTTCCAGACCAGGTAATACCATCTGTCTTACTAAAACAAGCTGTCTCTAATTTGAAGCCAGAGTCCCCAGTCATGGTTGTGTCCCTGGAATGGCTATGGACAATTGCCACAATATCATGAGCTGTGCCTAGCCTCTGGTGCAGCCCAGGCCCCAAAAATCTTCCTAGTCTCAAAACAAAGTAAACTGAAAGAACAGTTTCACAGCTCTCTAAAAGAAATCAAGCCATTCAGGTTAAGATAGCAAAGGCAACCTAAGACACAACTACATGACCATTTCTTTTGCTGGTCTAAGGACTTCTTGTGAAGGACAAATATCCATCCTGTTTCACAGACACTGCTGATAGCTCTTGGACACTGGAAACACCACAGGAATAGTCTGTGGGATTTTGAGCTTGGAAGGGAAAGCCAGAGCCAAAGAACAGTTAGGTTCCAGACTCTGTTCTGCTTTCTGCGCCAGGAGTTCCACTAACTCCCTCTGGGTTCATCTGCTAAAACAATGTTAGTCTTATTAAACCTGTAGTGCCAGGGGATGATGATAGAGAGGAGCAGTCAAGACTGGGCCAGCAATGAGGAGGCTTCCAGGCAGCTTGCTCTTGCCACTAAGAATTGCTTCCAGCAACTTCACATTGTGTTAAAAAGTGGTCAGTTTTCTTTCCTAAAAAGCTCTGGACCTGTGTGGTGGGAAGGTCTCAGCCATGCAGAGGCTTTGCCTGGCAGAGAAGTGTAATACCTCAGCAGATTTCTTCTCTTGGAGGTGTTTGCAGAAGGGTTGATCTATCCATTGTTATTCTGAGAGTGCCTAAAATACACCACAGAGTAACGTGAAGGAACTCACAGTGCAACAAATGAAGAATTACAGAACTAAAGCTGCCATATAAACTAAAATTCATATGCAAGCTGGTATCAGCTGCATTGGTTTTAGTGCTGCAAACATCCATGGTGAACTGTCTGCACCCGCCCATAGTAAAGTAGTTAAACTACTTTCACCACTGGCTGGGTGAGGATGGGAAGGGCAGGGGATCTGAACTCTCTGCAAAGATTTGGTCATCTCTGTGTTGTGGCAAGTACCCAGATGGAGCAAAACCAGAACCACAAGTCAAATACAAGCACTGCTTGCTCCCTTTTGCTCATTGTTCCGCTCTCTGCTTATTGTGGCAATAGTACTGCTCTGGGCTGCTGCATGAACACTAGTACCTAGTGAAGCAAACCACTTACATTAATTGGGACATTGCAAAATCTCAACTCTAAAGATTAAGTAACTTCATGAAGTAATGAGATATTACATATCCACAATGCTATCCATCTAAAATCCCAAAGGGCTTGACTTATTGCATGTGTAGAAATCACTTCACTTGCTCCAGACTGCTGCCACCTCTGGGACAGAAGAGCAACTCCACCTGGGCTCAGAAAGTTTTAAATCAGTGGGTAAGACTGCGTAATTTAGGTGAAGCTGCAGGTAAGGGCAAGGAGGACAGAGTTACCTATCATATAATTTGTCTGGAGTTTAATACCTTACTCTTGTGAAGTATGATCCTGTAATGACTAGCAGCTCTGAGATTTAACCTATGGCAAAACAGGGAAAGCAATGCTCAAACACACTGTGCCAGGACACTTGGTGCCATGCTGTTACTGAGTCACCAGCCCTGCTTCCTAACACAGCTGGATTTTCCTTGTGGCCTCCCATCTAAACACACCAGCACTACCAAGCATGCCCCACCTAGTTCATAAAAATTACAGAAAGCCCAGCCTGCAGTGGAGTAACAAACCCCACCAATTCCTAACTAGCAGAAAGAAAGAATGGCTTATGGTTACAGGTCTGTTCCAGGAGGTGAGAGAGCATGTTCTGCTCCCCCCATCTCATAAAAAGTCACTCATGTCCCTGAGGGGACACTTCATCTTTCTTGGCATGGGATATCTCATTTGGGGCCCCAAATCTTGACAACAAAGAGAGGTACCTCTATGGTTGATTTATTCCATTCATTTAAGGGTGGGGATGGATTGCTACCTGGGCGTGTCTTTTCCCTTGATGGGGGCACAGCTCAGGCAACTAACTAAGATAACTAATTTCTAAAGTGCTAGAGTTAGATGAGATCTCATCTAATTCATGGTCTCATAATCTTATACTAAACCAGAATTTTCTAGTCATGCCTTGCAGACAATAACCTCCTTATGTATCATGGGTGCCACAAAGCTAAACACATTAAAACCTCAGGTGTTCTTGTAACTGGGTTTACGTGGGCTTAGCAGGTCACTAAGCAATAAGAAGTATGGGTAATTGGATACAACAAGACTGAAATTTTGGCTTTGCCAGTAAGTTCCTTGCTAAAATACTGTTGTCATTAATTTTTTAGCAGTTTGAGCAACAAAAACAGTCTTTTTGTCGTAAAGTCATACTTGAGTTTAACTGGACTTAATTGATTTCTGATAGTTTTTCTGTTCAGCCACAGTGTCTGGGTTCCAGCCTCAAAGAAAGCACTCTTACAGACTCTGAAAGCAACTTGTCTGTCATGCTGAGGTCATGTCTTTGGTGGTAATAGCTCTGCAATTGTTTTCTTTCTTTCTCTGCTTTCTGAAAAAGGATTTCTATGCTGTTTTTGAGATACTGGATTAAAGACCAGTAATCCTTTTTTAAACCTTTGGTATCAAGCCTCCACAAAGCTAAGAAAACTTATTCATTCTTGCCTGTTTCTCTGGGATATCAAGGCATTTATTGGAAGAGACACTTTCAGTTCTATAAACTGATAGTTTTTCAGTCAGTTTGACAGCTTTATTGTACGACCAATTTTAGCTTGGTGCACTTAGCACTTCACCTTGCAGCATCGTGACTTTATTCTGCTAGAAAAAAGCCTAAGGCTTATGGCTTCCTCCTTCCAGTGCAGGCTTTAAAGAAAGATATATCAAGAATCTGCAATCTGAAGCCTGTGGTATGGACAATTCCCCAGGGTCCTGTTGACACATGATATTGTGTACAATCCTGGCATAATAATTGAGAAAACACAGGGAAAGGAGGGAAAGCTAGTGCTCCAATGCTACAGTAGCTTCACTGCAGTCAGCTCTGGGAAGGGAAATGGGGACAAGTGCTACAAAACATCCTGCAGGACATACCAGCCCTTGCCTTTCCAAACAGAGGACTTATGTGCTGGAACTGCTCACGTGGAGAAAAGGGCATCATGCAATTCAAAGGGACTGTAGATCACTGCACAGGGTAGCCAGGCTGTACTGACATCTAGTAATTCTCTGATGTCTTGAAGAGCAGAGGACTTCACACTTTGGGGTAGCAAGTTACATGAGACAACTTGCTCAGACGTCAAGAAATTTCTGTTCCAAAACCAGAACAAGTCATATCCACTTGAAATATTTCCAATGCTTCCTGAAAGGTGTTTACATCTTCTGTGCAAAATAGATTGTGCTGACAGAATTGATAATCTGTTCTGATATCCATAATTTTATTTTAAAGAATTACAGCAAGCAATCAATATGGACTCTGAGAGTCTGTAAAAAAATCTGAATGGTCACAGTCTTAACTACAAGCACCCTGAAATAAGAAAGTGACCAAAAATTAACTTTAATTAGGTGTCTGGCATCAGAAGTTAAAGGTTATTAGTCCAATGTAAGTGCCCAAGGAACTGCTTTCAGGTATGGTCTAAAGATCACCTTGCCTTGCTTGGCACAGGCTGGGATTAACATTTCCTCCATGGAAGATAAAGTCTAGAAATGTGTGGCTAGTGGTTCTGAGACTCATCTGCATGATCCGACTGAGTGACCAATACCTGATTTGCCATTTGCTGTCCAAGTGTGTTTGCAGTTATTATTGCAATATTGTTCTTACAGATATGCAATGTTATGTGGAGAAATTATGTGCAATGCAACTATAAGCACTTGGCTGACCCACTTAAAAGCATCTGTTTCTAGCTGACAAGATGCATCTCTAATACCTCCAAGTGGGAGAGAAAAAGGGGAACACTACATTTGGGATTCTCCTTTTGAGATAAACTGCAGCTTGGATTTTCAAAGGAGATTGGATGGCTTCAGAGTGTAATCACTGTGCTCGATTTGACAACTAAAATAAAATGTATTTCAAATTTAGGCATCTCTATTTAAAAAGCCCAAGCCTCAGCCATGGGGGTACCTTCCTAGGAAGCTTGAAAGATCTTAAGGAGTCGGTGCTTGCACTGAAGAATCTCCAGTTCAGAAAGCCAAATGTTGTTAATTCCTTGGAAGGTTCAGCACAGCACGAAATATCAGAGCAACAGTTTTAAGTCCATCATAAACCTTCCTGCAGCCACTAGAGATGCAAGAGGAGGGGCTGTATGACAAGTTTATGGTTAGCGTAGCTCTTCCAAGAATTGGGTTCAGGCTTAGTTCTTCTCAGCTTGCAGTGCATCAGATTGCTATTTTTCTAGGCTAGTGTCCTGGTTAAAAAGGAGTCAAAGAGAGAGCACCTTCTAATCTTCCCACTGAAGCAAAGAAACTACTGTTAAGAGGCAGGAACTACATGTCCAAAGAGAGTGTTATTGGAAAGAGCCTAATTATATATTATACCAGTCAGAGTCCTCAATTGGAAGAAGGGAGACTTTAGTTTCAGTCTTTTCTTCCCCAAAGCTCTTTAAGATAAAATCCAGTAATTATCCTAACCCTTCAGTAGCATTATAAAAATATTTCAAGGGGATTCCAATCTTATTTAGGTGCCTGCTCTCAGGAGAGATAAATGGGTTTAACACTGAGCTCTCAGTTTGGCACCTAAGCTGCAGTAAGTGCCAGAAGATCAGACACACATTTATACTTAGAGATTCCTGTAAGTTAACTCTAGGTGGCTCCCTTTACCTATGACATAGATATTTTGGATCATTTTTCAGAAGCACAAAATCTCTGCCTGACCATCTAGGGGATCCCCCCATATTTGAATTTTCCATCACCTTGCTTGCCAAGATTGTAATTTTAGGAGATGCTATACTTTGTCTGGAATCACCTCAGCAAAACTACAGCTATTATAATGCTCCTGATTTAGACTAATAGTAAAAACTTCAGTTTTCACCAACAGCAATGCTTGATCAAGAGTGATCAACAAGAAACAACAGCTTCCACCAATTAAAGTAACTGAATTCTTAATAATTGTTCGATGACATTAATAAAATAAACAGAAAAAAAAGATGGCACCACCACTACAAATTTGAGAAAATAAAATGTCTTGAATGAATGTGAATTAAGTTCTTTTTCAGTAGTGTTGTATCCACTACTCTCATCAAAGAGTTATAAAGTAATACATAATAGCTATCAAAATTTAAAAAAACACAACAGGCTGTTTATCACATTGTGTCTAGTTCAAGGGATTTTAGGGCCAGCTAAAGTTTCAGCAACCCTTCTAAATATATAAATAATTGATCTGTCTTTAAACTACCCTACACTGAACTTTGCTCTCCACTCATATAGAACTAGCCACAAACATCTTCTAAATATTTCAGATAGATCAGTTACCTGAGTGGAAAATCCTACCAGACCACGAAAGATCTTAATGCCAAGGAACGTAGTTAACAGGAAATGAAATGCACAGTATGAAAGGCAGAATTCTCAATGCATATAATTAAAATCTGGTATCAAAGGCTGAAAAAATCACATTAATCACTCTATGGCTTTTTTTTTTGTGAAAAAGCTGTGCACAAGAAAACAATCTGGGAGCACATAATAATCAGAAAGGTAAAAGAAGCCTTTAAATTAAAGTGTTATTCATACTTGGGTATCATCTCATCTCATGATTTTTCACTATTACCAAGATCATGTATAGACAGAGTATTACTGAAACTGGTCAGATGGCAAAAAATGTTCAAGGTGAACAATTCACATAATTATTCAGTTCAGTCTGTTTGTATCTTGCGATAGGCAAACACAAAACCACATGTATAATTAAAATCAGACTCCAAACAAATCCTACAGAATTTTAGCAGCTAATGCATTCTGAAATAATTATACCACCTGCAATGAATCAATCAAATAAAGGGAAAATACTCTCCTTTTGCACACCCAGCCTTTTCACACCTCTGGCAGTACTGATGATAAAAGGATTATCCGGATGGATGCTCATGAAGATCAATGAATTGAAGAAAACAATGAGCTGTTCTGGACAAGGTTCTAGCCTGCCAGTCCCACCAGGCATACTCTAGCCTAAGAGGTGTTTCTGAGTTTTACCACAGCAATGCAACACAATGAGCAAGGCAGTTTCCAGTGATCCCAAATTATTAATAGTTTTGTAGATGAGAAGTGACAACTTATTTCACAGAGAAGAGGAAGTGTAGACAGCAAAGCCTCTAGAGCAAAGGATGTTTTTGCTTTGGGTTTCTACAGCGCTTAGTTGTCCATGGTGTAACTTTTTCCATACACAAGTATTCATAGAGCAATAGTGTGTCTGCGGTGAAACACCTGCCATAAGTGTGAGAAGCCACACACTGCACTGACTTCCTTCTCTAATCTGCTGTGAAACACTGCATTACACAGGACAGAATGTGACAGACAGAATAGAGACACACCATGTATATGGATACATGGAACATTATTACAGACATTTTATAAGCATTATTGGTATGTGACGTGACTCCACAAGGGAGCTGTAGTAATAAGCAGAAACTAAGATTGATAGGGTATAATTAATGCAAAATGTTAGGCAAATTACCAAGCCTGGGAAAGTCTTCCCTCTTGGGAAAGCCACACTCCCATCTAAGCTAAGTAGGTGCACACATGATGAACTAAAGAAAAAAATCCCACCTGCTACATTCTCCCACAAGATCATGACATAATTAATGGCTAAAGAACAATGAAGTGAAAATCCAGTATTGTGGGGACTACTCAGCACTGTTAGCAGGAGAGACTCATCTCACCCAGAAGTTACTTATGTAAGTCTGAGTTAGTTATCCCTGGCCCTCTTTGTAGTCAGTGGTGTCCTCTAGTGAACTGCTTCTAGGACATAGGACAAGCAGCTGCAGTGATCCCTGCTGGAAGACTGCTGTGCATTATGGAGTTGGTGATCTGTGGAACAGCTGCCTTGAGTGGGCCTGTGCTATACTTTGCTGCACTGTGTTGGGTTCTGCTGCACGTACAGCTTGGCCTTCAGGCCTGTGCTGCACTGCACTTATCTCCTGGGTGCAGGATAAACTTAGTCAGCTAATCTTCATAGAGGAGCCTGCAAGCAGCTCCCACTTGGCACCAGCAATTACACTGCCAGCGTGTCCTTATCTTGAAGTAAAGCAGCATGTTCTCATGGCAACATCCTTTGGTCTGACAGTAGTAGAAGTGACAAATGGCATTGTTTACTCCTGAGAAAATCCTACCAGAGCTCTCAACACCATAGTGCCAAGGAACCTTAGCACAGATGTGACCAAGTGTAGCATATGCTATGCTGTGACTAGGTCTGTCTGATGCTGCACAATGCTGGGCTCCTAGCATCTGATGACATTCAAGTACCACAGAACTGGGACTGGAGCATCTCTCCTACAAGGAAAGAGACCTGAAGGTGTTCAGCCTGGAGAAGAGAAGGATCAAGGGGATCTTATCAACTTATACAAGTACCTGAAGGGAGAGTGCAAAGAGGACAGAGCTGGGCTCTTCTCGCTGGTGTCAAGTGACAGGATCAGAGCTAATGGGCACAAACTGAAAGAGGAGATGCCACATGAGCATCTGGAATCAATTTTTCACTGTGATGGTGATCAAGCACTGAAACAAGGTTCCCAGAGAGCCTGGAGAGTCTCCATCCTTGGACATATTCAAAATCTGGACTTGGGCTTGGGCAAACAAGTTTAGCCTGCAGGCAGTCAAACACAGAATTTGAACCTAAAAAAATACGTCTGAGTGAGCAGACCATGGAGAAGTTTGGAGAAGGATGAATGACCTTGGAGCACACAGTTCTGGAGTTCTGGAGCCTTCTGGACACAAGGGCAGGCAAATGGCAAAGCCTAAAGGGTATGAGAAGAACTACCACCTTCTTTACAAGAAGGAGGTGTTGGCTATGTCTACTACCTGGATTTTCAAAAGCATAGGGCACTATAATGGAGTTTCTGATTGAAAACTATAGCAAGAAGGAGGAGAAAGGACTTATTCCCAGGGAAGTTGATACCAGCAGTTATTAGATCTTTCAGCTGTCCTTCTCTTACAAAAGCCAGCATCCTTTCAGTCTTTTCATATCAAGCTTTTTATGTCAGGGAGAGTTTGTAGTTTATGCTTCCCAGTGCTTCCCATTGTTAGGTAACCAAGTTGTTTCTCGTTACTTGATATGCATAAGGCACTTGAAAGTGTGCTTTATGATGCTCCTAGGTAAAATATTATTGAAATAGTAAACAGTTGCCATTCTGTTCATCTGTCAAAGATCCTTTGTTGCACAGTTGCAAGGCAGGTGCATTAAGCTGGAGGTAACTGCTCAGGCTGGACAGAGTTCTAATGGGAGCTCAGTGAAGAAACCAGGTCATGTAAATGCAGCCACCAGATTACTCCCTAACATGCAACTTTGTCTATACCGCTGCTAAGCTACACAGAGTTCTCAGTTAACCTCTAGGTGAATTTGTTTCCCTGGCACTGCTACAAAAAGTAAATTTTAAAGGCAAAAGAAGTTGTGGATACCCCATCCTTCTAAATGTTCAAGGCCGGGCTGGACAGGCCTTTGTGCAACCTGGTCTAGTGGAAGGTGTCCCTGCCCATGGCAGGGGTTTGGAACTAGATGGTCTTAAAGGTCCCTTTTAACCCAAGGCATGCTGTGATTCTATGAGCTGCTTGTATCAGCAAAATGAACCTAACACAGATTAAATAGATTGTCATTGTTTTGCAGGATAGATCCTATAAATACCAGCCATGTATTCAGTTCTTATAATCTATTAATGACTTGATAATTATGTTTGTCAAGCCTTACCTGACAATGCACTTTAAAAAAGTTCAGATTCATTTTTCCTAGCTTTTAAATGAGTTCCATAAACAGTCTGGCACATATATGGATGCCTGGAGTAAAAGTTGAGTATGTATCAACACATTGCAGTTCCTCATCCACATTTAGTCCTCTTAGTATCTCCTGTAGCCACAGCTTGCTTCAGACATGCCCCTAATCTGAAGGCACTGAGGGACCAAAATCCCAAAGAATGCTGAAGTCCTTCACAAAGACCAGTTTAGCAGTAGCCCTTAAATGTAGGATTTCTGTAAATACATTTTAAACCTAAACTAAACCCCAATGCAGCAAGTTGCATACTTCAGTCTGGAATTTATGCAATACTTTCCTTAGTAACAGAAAATACCTGTAAATTCTGCTTTAATCAGCTGACTCTTGTGTCTGGGCAGTAGAGAAGACACCTGGCATGGCTGGGGGAGGAGTAGCAACTAATCTACTAAACCATTTCCTACCTCTGACTATCAGTGTTGGTCAATTTTGTACACAATATCTTACCAAGAGGTACTGCCATTACCTGTGAGCAGTCAGCACACAGACCTAATAACACACATTCAAACTTTACAGCTGTGAGTGAGCCTTCAGTGGAAATGGAGAGGTTTCACAGAGATCTTGGCAGGCAAAGCTTCAGCCAACCTACAGGACACCATGGCAAGAACTTTTCTGTTCTAGATGAAGCAAGATGGAATTTTCATGAATTAGGAAGGGTAAGTGCAAGCATTTCTATAGGAATGCCAAAAAGATGAAATTGAAGAAGCTGTGCCCTGGCCAAGGGGAGAGCCTGACAGCCCCCTCAGATGCAAGGCCACAGTTTCTAACAAACAGCAGAACTGAGGTAAGCTGTCTGGAACGGATTAGCCTCAAAAGAGGAAATATAAAGATAGTATTGTCAAAGTAGCAGGCAATTTTGAAAGCATAACTATATCAAAATAGTATGCAAACTATTGCAAACAGTACGAAGTGTGTTGTGTCATGGTTTTGTTAACGCTTATCTACCAAAGACCTTTTTCTCATCTGCCAGGTAAGTGGTGAACTTTGGAAATAAACACATTGACAAGGAGCATCGTGAACTTGATAACAGCAAGTCCCACAGACAGACCGAGTGTGCCAGGGAGCAGGTATCTGTAGCACATGGCATGAACCGATGGCAAAGTATCGAAGGAACAAGGCAATGTGGTGGTGCACTATCAGCAAAATGCTGAAGGGCAGTGACAATCGCTGGTGCAGTGCTGGCATGTGCAGTCAGAGTACAGCTTAACTCCAGCTGACTCAACTAAAAGGATCATAGTTAAAGACAAAGCAGTATTAGCTGACAACAAATTAGGATGTGCACAATACAACATAGGACAGAGACATCTGAGCCAATCTAAATTAGATGAGGCAACAGAACTTGTATAGGCATATTCGCACAGCAGTTCACACACTAACGAAAACAGAGTCTGATACAGAAGAACCACATAGATACATACTCCATTTGCACAAATTTCCATGTGTCACATAGGTTATCTGAAAGTGAAACACAGCAATTTTGCAAGATTAAATCGTTTACATAATCAAGAACTGTTTCAGGATGAGAGTGGCCACTACTAGCTACTCCATGCTAAAGACAATATTTGAGTTGCACTATAGTCTTCAAATTTTCATGTGCTTATAATGTAAAACTGCTTTTATTTCATCACTTTATTATTTATATCACTTAGAACTGAAACATTCTTGCTTGGTTTCATCCATATGATGAAAATCCTTGGACTACCTGAGGCAAATCCCATCGGATATCTGGATTTCTCAAATCATGAGAAAATACAGGAATACAGGAAAAATATCTCTGTAGCTGATGCAATTTTGTTTAATATCCAAGGCTATTTTTAGAATATAAAAGGAAAAATGCCAGACAGGAAAAGACTTGTAAATGAACCCCAGATAAAATACCAGAATCAGAGCAGATGTATGCAAAACCAAACAGCCTAGGAGGGCCAGATAAACCTTTGCACTGTTCCATTCCATACTGTCCTAGCATTAATAAGAAGGCAGCCAGACACAGGTATATAAATTTCAAATGACAAAGAACAAACAACATTTGATACTAGTTTATCTTTGCCTCCCTTTTAGCATTTGATGACCCTGGTGTTGAAAGAAAGAAATGTTAGAGATCTACTTGAATGAGCAATAGCAAGAGAGAGAGAGAAAATACAGAAGTGGACCATTGCTGTGACTGCTAAGAAAGTGGCTAGGTCTTCTACTAGAATGGCACACAGAGTAACAGAGAAACTATGCATGCTACTGGAGAAACACAACTCTCCAAAAAATACCCAAATTACAGTAAAAGCAAGCTGAAGAGAAAAACCAGTGGATGAGGAGAAAGAAGTACAGTGTATTACTTCAGGCTCTATAGGAATCAGTCCTCAAGAAAGAGAAAATGCACATTTTAGATATATGCTGTGCTAGGAAGACTTGAGAGTCATGATCAAAAGTTATGGAGCTAACAAAGACTGCATGAGACATTCCTCCATGCAAGTAAGACAATATGACACAGCAGGCAAAAAATTATTAACAATTTATATCAATAACCCAGTGCTTTACTGCAGCTTTACGGTGTAGATATATTGAGGAATATTCCTCTGCTGTTGTCAAGGTAACCTGCAAGTCTGTAGGTGTGCAATTTTGCTGGCATTTATATCAAACTAAGGAAATGAGAGCCAACATGTGCAGAATCTTGTTTCCTTACAACTGAAAAGGCAGAGACTTTTCATTGGAGAGCAAGAAAAGCTGGAGCAAATGCTAGGAGGAATTGTGTGCTAGAGCTCTTTAATTCCATGGAGATGAAGCATCCTCCCAAGTTTAAGACCAACAGAGTAGAAACAGGGCACAGTCTGGAGAAACAGGCTAGTTTCAGATAGGCTATGAAAGGCTAATTTCCCAAGTGCTTCAAATACATCTCATGTTCTATCTTTAGCATTGGTAGTCTGGTTACCCACTACATACTTTTGTTAATTATTTATTATTTAAAATTTTGTTTCTGGATTCTGATTGGAATCATGATTCCTTACCAACTAGAGTGACACAAGTATTTATTTTTTAATTCATGCTACATTCTTGGCCAGTTGATTAAAAGAGGAATGCAAAGAGGTGGTTAACACAAATGAATTTTACTTTGCAAAAGAGAGACAGAAACAAGCAGAAGAAGGGGTAAGAGCATACACTCTGCCAGTTACTGAGTCTTCAGTGAGATCGGACAACTTGTTGAGGTGTGACCAGTTCCCAGCACAGATACAACAAGCTGCTTCAGGCACCAAAAGATGCTGGACTGCTTAAAGGCTCTTAAAGCCTCCCTCTCTTCTGCCCACTCTGCTCTTGGACAGGCCTGCCAGGGACAGAGGCAGAGCCCCTGAAATTCCTGAGCTTTTCTCCAAAAGGTCAGGTTTTTCTCCCCAAAAGGTCAGTTTGTCCCATCAGCATCCACCAGAACTATGACTGATTACAGACAAATTCTGCAAGGCCCAGCCCTATATAAGGGGAGAAAAAAAGCCCTCACAATGATTCACAGCACAAAATAAAAAAGCAGTATAATTATGCTAAGTCATCTAAAAACCCAAAAAGACAAGGATTCTTAAGGCTCTGTTTTAAAGCCTACAAACCACTAAGTAATGCTAACTACACTTGCAGTGTGGATGAAATTTGGAGTATACAATGAGCTAATTCACGTTTTAATAAATCATAGTTTTGTGTGTAGCTTTTGAACTCAACAAAGACACATGGTTTCCCACACATTTCTGGAATATTATGCTGGAACATTAAAAAACAGAAATGAAAAAATAATCTTTTCAGTGAACTCCTATTTATTGTGGAGTATTTTGTTACTCAGTAGTCACTGTATGCTCCACCATTCATGTGTGCAGATGAGGTTTCCCACATTTGACTCCAAATGGGCTGATGCAGAATTAAATTCAGCCACAGGAATGCAGATGCTTCAATGGTAACTGTGTTCACTAATGGAAAGCCATCTGCTATGTCTTAGACCACAGATGTAACGTATACCCATAAACAGAGGGTTGTCATCCTAACTTGCTGCTCTGATAGACATCCACCAATTAAGAACCTTGTGCTGTACCACAGTTTTCACCTACCCACCAAACAAAAGAGTGAAGAAGGCTGATGCCAGGTTGATCCCATCCTACCACCTCCCCGATCCTGTCAGTCTGGAACATATTCTAGAACATTTTCCAGATTGACAAGAACAATTTTCACTAAAGTTATGATGAAATATGAACATGATGAAATGCAGGCAGGGCACTCTACTTTTCAGTCTAGAATTCACAGAATTATATCTAACAAAAATAAACAGAAGGTAATCCTGATAAAGCAGCAATTTGCACAGGGTTAATAAGCAATATGGTTGCACCAGCAGGACCTCACAAAACAAACTTCTTTAATTTGGAGACTTCAGGACAGTTTATAAACCACTATAAAAATTCTAAACCTATACTAGAGCCAGGGATAGACAAAAATCCCCAAGTGAATGTGTGATTTATTCAGGCCACAAATAAATGAACTGTTAAAACACTCACAGATAGCTAAGAGGCAAAAAAAAGAAAAGCCTGGACCACATAAGACAATCCACACAAAAAAGCCCTAAAACTCCAGCAGATTTGTTGCAAATCTTGTCTGAAATGTACAAACTTCAATGTAAAACTGAATACCTTTCAAGTAATTCTTCCTGTATCAGCTATTCATCTCAAACTCTGTATGCCCAAAGAACAAATACACTGGGCAGAAAAGCAATTTGGGATCCTCAAGGACAGCCAAACAAACTGCTGGATTTTATCAACCCCATCAGCCACATTCACTCAGAAATCCCTGCAAGACTTGGACTCAGTCCCTGTCCAAATACAAGACACGAGTGACATTTCTGAGCCTACAAAACGTACTCTGACACAGCTGAATTGTCCTCCAGAGTAGACTTCAGAATCTTCAGCCAGTCAAGGTGTGGCACTTCTGCAGAAGAGCCCTCTCTGTCACTCACTGTTGTCCCATTTACCCAGACACACCTCTGTCCTTTGGGAAGGGAAGCACAGAGCTCAAGAAGAGCCATAGAGGCAAGCAAAGACAATGTCCCTTGGGTTCTGCAAGGACATCTCAGCAGGACCCTTCCTTTTGGGGATCCTACTGGGATGGACTGTGTATGCCAGTCTCTACACAGCTTTGGTCACAGAGGGCCGCAAAGATGTTGGGTGAATTCTGACCAAAACTTTTTGAAATGTTTCAAAGTAGAGGTCTGCTGGACAAACTCTTCCAGCACTGCAAAGTTAGAGGAAGCAGCTAACAAAGAACCATGTTTATGGAAATGAAAACCCAGCAGATGTGATTCAACCCCCTCAACCAGCACCTTGGCAAATCCATCTGAATGCAAGGTAAGTCTGTTTGCTTACACAGAATAAAGGGAACGTAAGTAAAGGGAAAGGGGTGCAAGCAAGCCAGTCACAGATGTTGATCTGAGTAGGGGCTGGGATCACTCAGAGGAAGGAAGTGTCTGAAACTCAAGTTTTTCTTCAATAAAAAAATCCAGATTAGCTTTTGTTCTGAGCAAACCAGTTTTAAGAATGTTCCGCAGAATGGGTATTCTGAAATGAGGTTTTAAAAAACATTTAATAAAGCATTTTGCTCCAAACTCCTGAATAAATATCTTGAGTGAATCAGAAAAATGACAATGGCGAACAATAAATCATACAGATATTTGAAAAAATTATAGAGCAGTATTCTTTGCTACCTTCACCTGCAGTAAGGAAAATCTACTGATTAGTTATATTTTCCATTCATCTCAATAGCTTGTATTTTTTAAACAAGGCTACAAACTGTTATCATGAATACTTCTTTTGCCCATGGGAAGAAATGAACTACAGGAAGCAAAGATTCAGTGTTTGACTTTGCTTTTGCAAAACAACATAGTTAGAGGTCTCTAAGGAGATATTCTAGAACCAATTGCACAAGAGTATGTACTGAGAGTCCAACAGCATGTCAGAGTACAAAGAAAGCACAACAAAGCCAAGCTTCCATTAGTGAAATGTGCACATATTAACAAAAAGGCAATCTGCAGTTACTGTTGGATTGGACTGTGCAGTGTGAAAGTTAAGTTTTGGTTACTCTGACACTTAAGAATCAAACCACTCTCACTTGTTTTGATCCTTGGTTTTAAAAGAGATCATATTTGAGAAATACTAGGTCTATTCCAAATTTCTTTCAGAGTTCAGTCTGTTCCCATGATCCCTATTATCCAGGTCTTTGGCCATCTGAGGAACACAGGCTCTGAAACGAGAGTATGTGAGCCCTTTCAAATGATGTTGCATCACCAGTGAGAAAAGATCTCTTTCTTTTAACACACTTCACTCAGCTGAGGCTGTGCTTACCACCTTTTACTTGGATGTACACATCACAGATTAAAAATGCGAGAAGGGTCAAAATTAATTTGGTTTCAGGTAAGAGGCATCACCTTCAGCAAGACACATACCTTTGTGGTATATAAAACATGTGTTGTGGAGGGGGCTTGTAGAGAACTCCTTCATACACAGGCCACAAACCGCTTAAAATTCTGAAGAGTGAACTCTTTCCACAGCCATTGGGTCCAGTGATTAAAAGATTCATCCCTTCCTCGACCTGCAAAGGGGGTGAAAATGCAAAAATGTTACTACTCAGTATATGCGGCACAAGAGAGTCTAAGACCCCTAAGAGGGAGTTACATAAGCATTTATATAAAATTATCTACCAATTTCATTAATTAGCTGCATGTATTCATGCAACCATTCTGGAAACAGTGGCATTAGATAAAATATATGGGCTGAGATAATGAAAATAATTTCTATTATGTCAGAGTATCTCTATAAACTAATGTTTGCAGTAGCACATAATAGTAATGTTTATAATAATATATTATATTATTATATATATGTAATGTAATATGTAATATGATCATATTACAGTGTCAATATATCACAGTCAGAATCAATTGTTCTAAAGCAGATTAGGTCCAAAGGTGTTAACAGTATATCAAGCAGTACTGTGCCTATCTGTGATATTAAGTGCAGGTATGGAAGGCCAATCAAGTGATTCGGAAAATTTATTTCACATTGCCCTTTCCCACTTAAATACCTACATTAACTTGGCTGTGATGCCAAGTGGTTTTTTTTTACTCATTTGACCATTAACCTGTGTATATATGAGTGTATATTTATGCATAATTGCAATGTCATTATCTATGTTTTACTGAAATATACTGACTTCTATATTTTCTTTGTTTCTTTCTCTTGAGACAAATGAATAAATTTAAATGTCTGCTGGATCACAAATTATCTGATCATTTGGTCAGAGTTGTAATTTTACAAATCTGAAATTCCTATGCTGAAGTTGTTGCAAGTTTGCCATAGCTAGGACCCCTTCCTCCTAGTTCCTAATTCAGAGGAAAAGGAACACCCTGCTTTAGCTAAATTAAAAGATCTGCTGGAATTGTTCAATTTATTTCTGATAACTTCAACTCTTTTTAAAAAGAACGACATCTGCACTGGAACATCAGATCAGGATACACATGGGAGTAATTCAGTAAAAGTCACTCATTAAATTGTGAACAGGTACCAAGAGGTGCCTGGAGTAGGTTTTTCAAAACAATACAAGTTTCTACTGGGTAAATGCTCCCCTACTGGGCTTGTGAACTATGCTGTAAGCTATTAGTCATCACTGCTCTTTGTGGTGATCAAGCAAAACTACAGATTTGATTTTTTCACTGTTGCTGTGACCTCAGACTTTTAAAGAACCCTTTGTGAGTAAAACATCCCAATTCGATTGAAATAAACTAAAGATGGATGCATACTCCATACTCCATACTTCAGATGGACCTTTAAAAATCTCAGGTCAGTTTTTCTGGCAACAGCAACAGAAATCCTTCCTTCTCTTTCTCTGTGCAAACTACGTATGTCTGCCTCTATTGAGCTACTATGCCTACCTTTCTGGACTTCCCCTTTTATCCATATGCTCCTCCAAGTACTTAACATAAGGTATATGAATTCTGTGCTGCTTATGTTAATGTGATGGCAACAATCAGAAGATTCTTTCATATCATCTTACTTTGAAGTTTAGTCTGGAAACCACCACATCGCCATTTGGAGTAATTATAGGAACATTTTCACAAATAATTCCTTGATCAACATCAATTACTTTCCCTAGAAAGAAAAAAAAATAAAATTCAGGTTTGTGAAACATTCTACTAAGCAATCACTTGTGACAGCCTCTGTGCACAGCTGAGTATATTTTCAAGTAAGGACTGGTGTTTGAAACTGCTCTTTTATGTGCTCCAGGTTCCCCTAGTGGAAAATCTTGATAATAAATCTTAGCTAGTCCAACAGACACTGTCAACAGTAGGCAAGAATGTGCAATGAATCCTAAATTTGATCCTAAACACAGTGCCCAGTATGCATCGTAAATATGTGATGCACTATAAAGATGTGTTCATTCAAATTCTACCTGTATTTTCTGTATTCTGTTTTAAACAGCTGTTTAATACCAAGCAGCAAAAAAGTTCAAGAACAGCTTTAGTGACAGGAAGACCAGTTAACCTTATTTTGAGGATTTAATTAGGAATCACTACCAGCTCTGAAAGTCAGAGCACCTTTCAGTCTCCTACAGCAACAAGAGCAAAGGAGCAAACATTTAATGGCTTGCTTCCATCTCTTTTTAATGCCACAGACACTGTAAACGTGTCTTGTAAGTATTTGCAGAAACTCATATAACATTTCAGTCATGTAGATACACTTGGCATTTGAATTTCTGGCAAATTAAATATACACTCCCTATTGGACATTTGGATACTCTGCAATACAAGGACTTTGAAATTAACTGTCCTGGAAATAGTAAAAGAATGAAACTAACTTCTCAGTCACCTGTTAATGGCCTTGTCTAACAGAACCCGACTAGCTGGATTCCTAGAAAAATATTAGAAATTACATTTACAGACAAGATGCAAAGAAAAGAGTATTAGAAAGCTGTTAATTTAAAACTGAAACTAATCTGAACAAAGAAAAAACTAATAAAGGCCAAGTTAATTAATTATAAAAGGTTCTGGTAGCCTTTCCTTCAGTTAAGGTTAGTCTTACATATTTCAATTAGAGGCTCTTTGTTGAATTGCTTTCAACATTGCCAAACTATAACAACCTGGGCAGAAATTTCTATGCCAAGTATCAGTCCAAGTGTTCTTTTTTCCTAAAATAAGTTTTACTTAAAACAATTCTGTGGTGTACAGCATGAGATTATGGGGGAAAAAAGTCTATTTCTGTTAAAAAGAAATTACTTTGATATGGTGGAGAGGTTGTAGTTAAAATAAATCAGATAAAATATACTCAGCTAGTAAGAATTAAGTAAACTTAATTATCATTTACTAATTCTAACTTCACAGTGTTTGATTGCAACTTCAGCATGCTTTTAAAGTATCATTATGTGTAATCAGAAATTCAATTTGACAGTATTTGTACAAGATGTACAAAATTCTATTTCATTTCTAAAATTCTAAATTATTAGATACGCTATAAGGCAACATTATTATCTGTAAAATACTATTATCATTTTCATATTTTCACACTCTTACTGACAACAGTAAATGCAAGGCATAAAACAGACAGTTACAAAGACTTATACAGGATGATTCGAAAGGAAATAATTAATGTGCTCAAAGAGCCATTGGGAGAGCAGAATATTAAGATTTTTCTTCTCTAACAATAAAGACACATACACGTATTTGACCATGCGTACTTTTATCCGCACACAATCCACTCTTCAGTGATTTCTGAAGTATCATGACCCAAAGAAAGGAGGAAAATCAGTATTACAATAGGACTTGTCATAAAAAATGTGGAGCCTGTGGCCTAGATTCATCTGGCCTAAATTCTTCTTAAATCCTTGTGCACAGTGCTTGGTCTTGGCTAGCTGCCTCTGGGAGCTACAACTACTCAAGAGCAAATGCTAGTCACAATGGCTTAGGAGGAATTCAGACTGGATGAAAAGTGTGACTGTAGCGGAATGAAATCTTGGGAAAAGGTTGCAGAGAAAAGAGGAGTGGGGTTTATACATAGTAGACCTAAAGGGAACATGAAGAGCACACTTGCATATCTGAACTGTATTTGGTTTTGATTTTAAACACAGTTACCTAAAAAGAGCCCCCAAATTACTTCATTGCTCCAGGAACTACACAACCTTTTCTCATGCACATGACAAAATGCAACAGTTATAAAATTCCATTCCTTTTCATATCAGCCAAGTATTACCAAGATGTACAAGATTAAGACATCAGCTATTTCCACACCTATTCACCATGCTGCATCAGACTTTGTTATGATAAACCTCGTCAGAAGGCCTTTGAGAAATATGAGCTGAAGGGCAGCACTGTTGAAACCACTGCAAGAAGTTATTTCACAAAGAGCCCTTTGGGGCCTGTAACTCTACTGAGGCTTAACTTCTGGAAAGCTAAAGGAAGAGAATGAGGCTTTTCAACACCACAGGGGGCAGCAGCAGAAATGGTATGTTGGGAAAATGAAGAAAAACCCATTGCAAAGTCTGCCTTTAAGTACCTCAGAGAGAAGCTGGATGCAAGAGGAAGAGAGAGGCGGCACATAATGGAGAAAATGCACCAAAGAGGGTGGAGACAGAAAGACAGTGGCACCAAAAAGACACAGAGGAGGGTCAGGAGGGAAAAAGTATATATTGATCAAATCATTTGGGAGGTGAATAGAAGGGTAAAGTTGTCATTTTCAGTTGAGATTACCATTAAATTATGAAAAAATAAGCACGGGTTGATCTTTAATCGTGGAAAACACACTATTTTTTTGATAAACTACTGAACTAATCTGTCTTTTTCCTCCTACCTCAAACAAAATAATGTGATGGTTAAAGATGAAAACACTACAGTCTCATCTTTCTGAAAAAAATGAACTGTCTGAGGAAAACAGAGGAGGAAAACTGTCGGGGTAAGAATACTAACATCACCATCACATACAATAGTTTAGTTGAAATGCCTTTTCATTGAAAGTTTTTACAGAAAACATTTGACTGATTTTGTATATTAGAAAAGCAGACCATAAGGACAGAGTTATAAGGTAGCAGGGGGTTAAAATAAAAGGCAACATGCTCTCTGGGGCATTAAGGCTGAGAGGATGATTAGTTATAGAAAAAACCCTCTTTCACCTCCTGTCTCACTGCACTGCACCTCCCCCGCCACCCCTGGGAAATTCATACAAATATGAATTAATTACCTTTGATTTCTAAGGGCCCATCAATGTGTAACTCTGCTTTATCTTCACTCCTGCTGTTGTTTACAGATGCTTGAATAACAGCAGTTCTTTTGTAGATGCCTCTCTTCACCTCATCAAAGACTGAAAACATGTTGTAGACACGAGCGGTGTAGCCTGCTAGCTCAGTGACCTGAGAAACAACAAACGCCTCATTTCAGTTACACTTCACAAATCCTACAAGCGAAATGTTTGGCCAAAGATCAACATGAGCAACAATGCATCCTCCAACACCTATCAATTTGCATTCCTGGAAATTCTGTGCTAACCCATATGCCACCTTTAGCTCCTACCACCCAGCAGAAAGGACAGTGTGAGTTAAGCCCATGTAAGCTATGATAGCTCCAATAAGTGAAGAGGTTGTAGAGACTGCTCATATCTGTAGAGTCTCCAATGAGCAGTGAACAGCTACTAACATATCTGAAAACAAAGAGCCCGGGGCACAAGAAAAAAACTAAAATCTCTGCATTTTCCAGCAAAAATAGAAGTCCACAGAAGTGAGAAAAAAGCAGCATCTACAATTATATTTACTTGCTTGTATTCCTGAAACCTCCTGTGGGAGAAGAGTGCGTTTCTGTGTAAAAGTGGCAGCACCAGGCCATCCTAATCTAAAACACAGCACAAACCAGAAATGAGTCTTTTATCAACTGCATGCTAAATCTGACATCTTAGAATTGAACTGAGCATTTTTAAGATGGCGAGGTCCCTTAAAAGGCTTTTTCAATTTTTTTTGGTCCATTTGTCACAGTTTTCACATGGTGAATACAGAAACAACAGATCCCTGGACCCTGTAACTTCCTATTCAGGGGCTATTCAAGAGCTCCTATTCAAGAGCTCCCAAAGAACTGCCTCCATCTGCTGGTAGCAAAGAATTAAGATAAGGCATTTTGTTTCAAATGTGTTATTAGATGGTTTTAAAAGGATACATTTTTATACAAAATGCAGAGAGGACAAGAATAGCAACAAAATTAGATCAAGATTATAAAACCTTTGGCTTGCTGTGGTTAAATACATACACCCCATGACTGAGTTCACTCACTACGGTGTACCTAATTACAAGATTATTTGAAAGTTTCCATTATTCTTCTGAAAATTTCATTATTTGTGCCAGATTCAGAAGTGAGTGCTAGTTCTGGCCACATGGGCATCATTTCACTGGAGGATGATGGAGAGAATCCTGCATGTGATGAATTAAACTTGTACCAACTGTGCCCCAAGAGAACCATAACTTGTAGTAAGCTTCTATACCATGACAGTAGAAACTCACTTTGTTCAAACACAAAATATTACCACCTAAACTATTGACTGCAAAGAAAAGTTGAGCCCATCTCATCTGCACAGTGAATTACATTGACTTGAAGGAGGCGAGGCTACCTTGGTGGATGAGGTGGGCAAGAACTGGATCTGCACTACCACTTGACAAGGATTGAAGTCCTTTGGAAACTGCCTGCATCATGAAATGAGAATGACAATGTGGTTAAAGTACTCTAGTGTCTCTTGCAGAGAAGAACAAATATAAAATTAAGATGGAAATTCACAGAACTGGTCTTTGGTCTCATGCCGTCTGGATTAGTATCTTACCATGTTATAAACAAAGTGAGTTTGTTCAGTTCCTTCTCTACTATTTTGTGGGTACATTTTTTTGCCAAAAAGTAAACACATGGTTTTTCTAAGTCCTCATGGACATCATATAGACTTAAATGCTGAAAACAAAACAGAAATTACATCAGTGTATAACAGGTTATCTAGCAGTATCTGGAGAGCAGAGACCAAGTAGGGGAACAGCTAAAGGAGCATAGGTCAAAAATCAGAGCCCATTAGAAGGACTCCTGAAAACAGCAGACTCTGGCTTTGTCAATGTCTGTATCTGAAGGCACCAAACCACCTCTTCCAACTTACAAAGCTGTATCTGTTATGGTTGGATTCCAAATAACAGAATCCATAGTCTTTGATTAGCTGCCTAGCTAACGTGTCCCTCCTCACACTGCACTGGGAAAAGGGGTTCCCACCAAAGGGACAAGCAAACACCAATTAAAAAATGAAGAAAAAACATTCAGAAAGAATTGTTGAGGACATTAACAACACTGCCTCACTTTTCTTTGGGTTAACAGCTGGTATTTAAAGAAATTCACAAGAGAGAAAACAGATCAAAGCCCAACTCTACTGGAATTTGGGTAAGGACCTGAAACAACATCTCTTGATCTTCCAGATGAACATTCTGTACTTCTAGACTATTTGTAGTCCAAGGTGAACTTTCTCCTGCTAAAATTTCTCTATTTAGCAAAATTACTTATAATTTAACAGGTTCACAAGATACTGAAAACAGCCTTTCATTTCAAGTGGCCTGGAAATAATTATTCAACTCTCCTTGTTTTTCACATAGAAACAGGTTGCCCAGAGAGGTGGAGATACCCGATCCCTGGAAGCATTCAAGCTCAGGTTGGAAGGGACTCTGAGCAATCCAATATAGTTGAAGATGTCCCTGCTTATGGGAGGTGGGGAAATTGGACTAGAAGACCCTTAAAGACTCTTACAATTAAACTATTCTATGACGTTATGGCACTTCCAACAGAAGAATCCTAGTACACTGAAGGCAGACAGCCTGAATTCAGGTCTGTGCTCCAAACAGAAGAGGAATTTGAACCTTTATCACTCACCTTCCAGGAACTCCTATCACTCTCTGATGACACCTGAACACAAGTATTAAAATTGACATCTACATGTTGCATCATACAAGCAACCATGCACTTTAGACTCTTTGTCGACTTAAGCCTAAAATCAAACTACCAGTTCAAAGACCTTCATGGATTTAGTTGGAATAGAATAATATGCCTTTAAAAATTGCACTACTTTAAAAAATATTTTATATTAAATGTAAGTTGTTTTTCTTTTTTTTTTCTCTTCTGTTTCACACATGCAGGACATACAGTACCTCTTTGTATGAAGACATAATCCTTTCAATAGCATCTGCTCCAGAGATCAGCAAGTTTCGTGATGTAGTAAAAGCTTCTGTTCTTTCACTAACCATTGCCTGTTTCTGGCCATCTTCCAACTCTAAAATTAAAAAACCAAAAAAAGTTTTGTTAAAATATTCTGCTGAAAATCACCTCTACAAATTAAACTATCATTACAATGTGAGCTATCATAGAGCAGCTTTGTTCTTTTTTTTAAGAAAAAGTTAACTCAATGAAGACAACTTTTCAAAAAGAACAGGTGAATGTAACTACCATAGCTTGGTAAAGAATAAGTGGAAGCATATGTAATTCATTTTGTTAGGCAAAACATGCTATTATTTTATCTATTTATCTACATGGATCATTTTCCTTTTAATACATCATCATACAACATACATTTTTCAAAATATAAAAAAGTGAAACCTAAGCAATGATCTGAAACAGATTTTTAATATAATTTTTAACATATTTGTGATTATTAATTTTCAGCCTTACTTATTTACTGACTTCATGTAAAAAGAACCATTCATATTTGTGTAGATCTGGCAACACGATTATATTTCTGAAAAAAAGCAGTAAGATCTTTAGGTATCAAAGGCATGGTTTCAGTAGAATACCTCTCCCTCACAATTTAGTTTCTCTCTTCATCTGACCTCAGAACAAAGTTCCTTGACTTTATTTCTGACACTGTACCCTGTTAACAAGAATACTCTTGCTCCAAAGAAAGGAGATGTCTCATAAGAATGTCAGCAGCATTAGGCAAGGAGAAAACAGCAGCAGAAATTACAGAAGATATGTGAGATATAAGTATATTTAACGTACCTACATATACCATCTTTCTACCATGGGACCTCTAGATTCAAATTGCAAGGTTTGTTTCTTGCAGGAAACAAGATTTAAAAAGAAGTGGCTGACTACTTTGAGGATAAATGTTGTTTCAGTGTTAATAATTGCTACTACAAACTACTGGTGTAGTCAACCAGTGGTGTAGTAAACCACTCCTAAAGACTTTCCACATAAAAGATTTATAGTGCAAGTTCTCAAGGGTTGTCTTCATCACATAACTTTATATGTATCTCTATACATCGCTTAAATCATTTGCAGAATGAGATCTGGATATTATTTTTTTCTAAAGTTTGTAAAGTTTTTTTTTAAGTTTCTTTTTAAAACGAAGCTGATGCGAGGAATCAGGCTAGGCAGGGTAATAGGTGGATCCACTGTGGCAACTCCTGGACTAGCAACTGTTACTAACACCCGTGTTTCCACAGTGCTCATGCTCAAGAAAATGTAGGAGGAATTCCCTGCAGGTGCAATGTGACCCTAAATTTCATGGGCTAAGTCAAGCAATGCAAGAGTAGAACAAACAGTATTTTCTTACTCTCACCTCCCTGACAAGATCAGATTCTAGAAATCTGGTGTCTGGGAATCTACAGGCAGTACCAAAGCCAAGTGTATCTTTCTGTCTTTATTAGTTAAATCTAAATGCTATTTTGTTTCCTTTTACACATCCACAGAGGTATTCCTACATAACTAGACAACTGAAATACACTGTATTACAGTGAAACACACTGGTTAATTAATGAAAAAACTTTTACAAATTGTTACATCATAACTTTTCATATGTTTGTGTGAGTGTGTACACACATAACACCTATGTTATTTTTCCTGGTTTTAATAATGATTTTTTTTCACTTCAGTTCTACATCAGCACACTGTCAACTAGTTGTATGCAATCTTGCTGAGATACAAGGAGATACATGCTTTAAAAAAAAATACAGAAAAGCTCTCACAAAGGGAGAGATTACAAAATTCTTGCTCATGTGGCTCTCACTTTAAAAAGTTATTTCCACTCCAAGAAGAATAAATTTAGTGAATAGGGATAATCCAGTTGATTCATTAGTAAAAGCTGATTTGAAATCTGTTTACTTCTGAAACAATCAATTTTTGCTGATCTTGTTGGGATCATAGCTCATGCAGCCCCTGCTATGAAGAAACACTGCAAAGAAATAATCAAGCAATCAGGTCTGGTTTAACTATGTTAATACACTATTTCTCCTTAATGTAAATGCAGAATTTACTGGTGGCTGCTTCCAGCACCCAGGTCAGCTCATCTAGCAAGAGTTTAAGGATCTCTACAAGCCACTGCCTCAGACAAATTAGGGGTATTTTAAGAATTTAAATGATACCGAATTTAAAAGCATTTCACAGTCCCAAAAGATAAGCTCTTATATTATATAACCCACTGATACTACTTTTCTTGAACTTTTTGTCCAAAACATTTTCCATATGGCTGGCTCCTGTGTTTGAAAGTGTCACATTTTAACAGACAGACAGACTGTCTCTCATATATTTTCCACTTCATTTATGTAATTGATAGTCACTTGTTTTATAAACAAAAATAAGTGTTCACTGTGTCTAGAGAAATCAAAGTCTTGCTTCGAAAAATAGTTACTCTCCATAAACTGAGACACATTTGGAACATGAATGGTTTAATACAAAAAGAACGAGAAATGTTATCAAACAGCAACCTTGTCTTTGCCAGCTAATTTCTTCTTTGAAATACATAACAAAATTTTAAAACTTCAGTCAGAAATATCACTGTCAATGAATGTTCTTTTTTTTTATTATTGAAGAATTATTTTTTTAATTTTTCCATCTCCTCCTTGAAGAAGTGTACAAAAGCTATGGCTTTACACCTGTAGTCTCAAGCCTGGCCGTGGTACCAGTTTTGCACATACCCCTGACTAGGATTTTGATTCATCCTAAAGCAATAAATCCACTATCTCCTCCTTCAGATGTGAATGAACTTGTGTCTGATCTGCTGAGGCATGAAGCACTGTTTTCCCAAGCAGGTAAATGGTAATTTCAGGTGTTCTTGATTCTTTGAATACCTGTAATACCTCAAACTGGTCTTGACAGTGCTGCCAGTATTATGTTTGTGAACCATCATTATGGTAAGCCCCAGGACTCAATAATAAACCCCATGATTTAATAGTTTAGGTTGCTGGTAGCAAATACAATTCTGCTTTACAATGTGAGCCACTGCTGCATCTTTGTTTTCTCCCACATTTGAAATGTATTTAACAAAAGAACAAACATGAGTAACAGGAATGTTATTTAGTTTAGCACGAATACAAGTCCCTTTTTATTCATGCTCTAATACCAAGGAGATATTTACAACGTGTGGTTAAACGCTCCTTTTCTTGACTGTACCCATTCCCAGCTTAGCAGAAAGACTCTTATCACTTTTTCTGTTGTGCTGATAACCTTCACTGTGAGGTGAAATGCCTTTGTACAGCCTCTTCTGTTTGGAACAAGACATCCCGATATTTTTGAAGCTGTTCCCAGGATGCCAGCCAGGGTGCTGATATAGTGCCCTCCTAAGCCACCTGATGGGCAGCAGCTAAGGGAGCTGAGTACCCAGCCATGCACCGGCACAACTGCGAGACAGCTAAACCATGTGGGCACTGCACGAAGGCACCCTACAGGTCACACCAAGCTTGTCCACTTGGACAGTCCTGACTTGGAATATAACTACCAAGAAAGAAACAGAACTACAGCACAGAAAAGAATTAACTCATTCCCAACTCAAAGCACGCAATTTAGAACTGATCCTTCTGAAGAATTTGTAGGATTCATGTTTAAGGAATCCTCCTTAATATTTTTAATACTTTTTTTTTTTTTTTTTTTTTAAATAGCATCTGCAATAACAACACTATTTGAGTCTCATTTCACTTCTGGGAAAGTTGTGGTAGGATGTCAAAAATGATACCATCGTAGCCTGGAATCTGAATTTTACCTGCTCCCAGGGAGTCAAGGAAAATCCGCTGTTTCCGACAGGTCAACAATATGAGAAATTACCTATAATTACCTGTAATTACAATATGGCTTATGGAAGAAGATAAGCATTCTAGGAAAGTTCATCGTATCATTATGTAAAAGCAGATACTGCAAAAATCAGCTTGCCATTCCAACAGTGACTAGTGAAAAAGGAGACTGCAATAATCATGACAATCTCATGTGATAGAAGGATCCTTTAAGTCCTGACTTCATACTATTTATTAGGCTTGCACTCAAAATTGGATTATTAGTGTTGCTCTCTGCTCAGCTGACTTGCTACGTTTGCAAGTTATACATAAGACACAGATATTGTAAGAAAGTCTGTGAAAAATAAATCAATGTGAATGGTACTCAAGGGAACTACAGTCTTTTGAGGACAAAACTTTAAAGAAACGTTTAGAAATTAGGTAAAAGATGGTATTACCGCCATCTGCAAATCCCGTTGCAGTAATGATGGGCACAGCGACCATGATCATACCACAGCTACTCCAGACATACTTCATCAGGAACTGCTCTATCATGATGTACCATAAACGTTTGGACAAAATGAGGTTCATCTGATCTGTCAAATCCTTGTAGCTTTTTTGCAGTTGTTTCAATTCTACCTAAGGTTAAAATAATAAAATAATTTATACAATGACACAAAGAAGTACATGTAGTACAAGATATGTTCACATGTGTACATTAAATAATTGGGTACCCGGAGCTGTCCCTCCTGAGTCACACCTGCCATGTGGTACTTTATTCTCACTGTGCTGCAGTCCCACAGCAAAAGTGCACAGCTTTATGGAAGCCAGTGGACCTGGTTCCTATTTACACCATTGCCGCTCAAAAGAACATTGGCAGGTTTTCAACTCCTTTAACATCTCTAATATATACCAGAACGACATAGCAGTCACAACAGCTGATTCTAACAATCAAAATAAGATTGATTTCATGTCCTTTCAATAAAGCTGCAGCTGTAGTTTCATAGCAACTGAAACTTATATTGGAAAGCATTTGGGGATCAATTATCTCCAGTGACTTAAAGTTGCAGAGTTGATTCCTGAAATGCAATGCTGCTTGTTTTTGCAAGCAGTCTGGGGAATGAGAGAACTATCTCAGGAGGTTTAAGGAGTCAAAGACAGTTGCTAGTCAGTACAATATATATCCAGTTCAAGCCCATATATGTGCGAATTGAGAAAATGTTTAATTTAGCTGCACTTAAAACATTATTACAGGCAGCTTTTGAGAACGATTGTGTCTACAAAAATAAACCATTAACGTTATATAATCGTTGCTTGAACTGAAAGAGTAATGCTTCAGGCTGGTTTCCAGCTTTCATTTTCACCTTGCACAAAACAACTTTTTTCCCAATTGTGTTTGAAAGGTATTACAGCCAAAATTCACTTCTAATAAAAATATGAAGAGTCCCTAAATAAGGTGGCTTTAAAACAAGCTACTAGTTTATGTAACTGTGATTGCAGAAGTACTGTACTTAAGCTATTTTAAGACTGGTGACTACATCTTTGCTTAGCTATGTGAAAGAGTGTCAAAGGTTGTAGTGCGCTCTGAGCTAATACAGAGTTTCCCTCTAGACTTTCTGGTGTGCCATGGTTGATATTTCTGCTGAATTAAATATGGTAGTTAATACACGTGGTTGGAAATAAAAAAAAAAAGAAGTCTGGAAAAGTTAATCAGAATGACTGAGTGGGGGAAAAACAGTAACGCAGATTAGTTTTCTAGATAAGCATAAGATCCATCTGCAAAACCACAGCACTGCTAGAGTTCAAGGGAACTGTGATCTGCTCCCCCCAGACACTGCTTGCGAGACGGCATTTCCTAAGAAATGGGAAGTGCCAAGCTGTAAACAAGTTTAAATGTCAGAGGGACCCAAAGTGTTCAAGAAGAGCATCAGGGGAGGCATGGATCCACTCTGGCACTGCAGGAGCGACCCCAATGCTTCCAATTTCTCTCCTCCTTACCTTGTGCCCTCGGTAAAAGGCAATCTCTTCCACGTTGGCAATGATGCGTGAATGTATGAAGCGCAGATAGCCCTTCTTGTGAGCCTCCTCAGCCACCAGTTTGCCAAACTTGGGCGAGCAGGCTTTGAGCACGCGGGCCGTGGCATAGACGACGAGACCAGCCAGGACTGTGGGCCCGATGGGGTTGGCCCCCCGGGACCGCGCTGTGCGGATGAGGGTGTAGGAGGTGAGCACAACATCCAGGATGGGCTTGGTGAGGTTGGAGTAGAGATGAGCCACGGACTGCGAGAACATCATGATGTCCTCGGTGAGGGACTGGTCAGGGTTGGCCAGCCGCCCGTCCATGCTGATCACTTTGTAGTAAGTCTGGTTGGCAAAGTAGGTCTCATAGGCGTGATCCACCAGGCGCGTGCGGAAGGCGAGGGCCAGCTTGCACTCCAGGTACCGTATGGTGCTGTTCACGAAAGTGGCTGGGATTGCGATCATCAGCCACTTGATTAACTTGAAGACAAAGCTCCTGGGCTTTTTCTCCACAATGCTCTTCACAATTTTTCCATCAAGGGCGGCCACATAGATGGAGAGGAAGGTCCTGGACACCAGAGCAAAGGAGTGGAGGCAGAGCAAGCCCAGCTCGGCACTCACCAGCTTCGGGAAGAACAGTTTGCGGAGTTCCAGCAGCTGTTTGAAGAATTCCGCGTCCACGGCCGGGGACGCTCGGCCCCGGCTGCCGGCGCGGTGCGGGGCCCCCTGGCCCCCCTCATCCTGTGCGCCACCTCTGCCGCCCGCCCGCTTCACGCGCCCGCGGATGATGGGGTAGAGGATTTTGAGCCCGTACGCCGCGGCCAGCAGGCACGCAGCCCTCTTCGCGGCGCCCGCCCTGCTCCACTGCACCCGCCGGGCCGCCGCATGCAGCATGTGGGCCATCCTGCCCGCCGGGGCACCGCTACGCGCCGCTCCTAGCGCGGGTGGCTCATGCCCGCTGGGAAGGCCGGTCCCGCCGGGTCTTCATCGGGGCGCTGGGCCCGGTCTCCCGCCGGCCGCCCTGCCGTGACAGATGCCGAGTGAGCGCTGCCTCCCAGGGGTGATGGTGCCTTCAAAGCGCGGCGCGTTGCACAACGCAGCCCGGCGCGGCGCAGCCCGCCCCGCCGACCACCATTGGCTGCGCCGCGCGGGGCGGCACCGGCAGCGGCCCGGCCGCTCAGCACCGCCGCTCCGGCC